>JAFELO010000982.1:7351-79443 GCA_017140195.1 Eumaeus atala
ACACCGGTACTACTAACACTCCGCTCCACTTGTAATACTCCCTTCGAGTACATCTTTAAAATCTGGCACAGCGGTTATTGAGATAAGATATAATGTAAGGATTTTGCCAGCGAAAATAAATAACAGTATCATAGGCTTAGGATATAACGGAACTGAGAGATACCAGTATAAACAAAATAATAAAAAACTTTTATATCAAATTACGTAAACTAGGAATAACTTATTATAATGATATCGTCCTGGCCGAAGGAATTTGAATTAACATTTGGCACAGGCGTGGTCCATAATAGAATAGAATATAAAGAATAACAAATATAAAAGGATAGAAAAACTTAAAAAATACTTTTCATGTTGTCAAAACTAATGTTTCCTGTGTTATTACAATGAAGCGGCGAGTCACAGCTAGCTTATTACAAAATACAGTCGATCTCCATTTTGATGCCAAATGAAAAGGCATTCATGATTCATAAACAAACAGCCCTAGAGGCCTAGCTATGACAGCCTAGAGCGACGCAATCTCAAGGTTGTCGAAATTATCCGTACTAAACCATGGGATAAAGTTAATCTGATTAAATCCATGGAAATCGGCAAACACATGTCTTGATAACAATGATTAATCACCACTTCACATTCACGTAAAATTAGCGACAGTAAAATACTGCGTTTTACTGTCGAACATTAAAAATGATACGAAATTTGATAAAGGAATTATTTACCGCCACGTTGTCTATTTTCATTAATTTTATGTATCATCGTTATTTTTACTCGAATATGTCAAAAAGAACATAATGTATTTCTAGCGTATCTGTGATGTGTGTAATTTTGTATATTTTAAGTCGTTGTGGTACTTAAAACACGACTGGAGCTATACGTGTGTAAGATAATATGGAAACCATATGTAATATTCAGACTTACATCTCCTCCCACCTGCGGGAAAAGAGTGGACTTTTTTTTACAGTAAGCCATACGAGCCTAAGAGTTGGCCACATTTTCATAACGCTCTCACCAGCTTGCACCCCAAGTTAAGCGTGCGTAAAGAAGTTTCAGAATGAAGAATGTATGATCTGTCAATAGCTTAGTTTGCCATTGTCTGCGTTTTAAACTTGATTCTAAAGATTTTCTGTTATTAGAGCGTAACAGTACACAACAATAGTGTGAACCTGCTTAACTTGATTTTTGGGCCTATAGGGCCCAAATCTTCCATTCATTTTTGCTTAAATTTATCAAATAAACAATTAGCTATAAAGATGTATTATTACTAGATTGAATTGCTCGACCAAAAAAGAAAATGCTGTTCCTATAAGCACCTTCAATCCATACATATTCATTCTTAATTGGTTCCATAACATTACACTGTCACGCGTGAAGCAGACAGGGATTTCTGGGCTTAGTTGTAAGAAGTAGAGACAAGGCTTAAAATTTTTTTAGCATTCTTTATTTCAAACTTCAAAAATCCGCAGTACTTCTTACTACATGCAAAGTAAACGTGCTTCCTCGAGCGTCAGTACTTAATTTTACGCACAGCAAATTTGAATATATAACATCGTTAGAGCCACTAGGATAAACACTTTAGTTTTCCCGACACAATTATAATTAGCAACATAATACTATCAATGAATTCTTTCTGAAATTAGTAACAATATACGAAACAATTATACTTAAGTTTAACAGTACTTATTCCTATTCTTGTACATTCCCGTTTATGTAACATCGTTAAAAACAGACATGTATTTTTATTACAAAATCTCACATAATTGAATTCCAAGTACAAAGTTTTTAATTGTAATCAAAGTATTTGATTAATTTTACGGGTGGTGTTAGTGTTAAGGATTTAATCCAGCGAATATGCTTTAAATCTTCTTTTACAATGTGAATCTGTATAAATGATGGCACGCGACAATTGCATTGTAATTTGTCTCGGTGTTCAGTAACTCGCATTACTGCAATTGCATCTGTCAATCTCAATTCGAATCTTGTTCTAACTTTTGGCGCGAGCTGCTCGAAGGCATGGAGATTGCATTGCTTTTGACAGGTGGCGATTGTCTGCGGTTAGTAAGTTTTAAGTGCTATAAAAGTGGTTTTAAACTGAAAAGTGAAAGTGCCTTGGGCATTTTTTGAGTTTTTTTTATTTGAAAAAAAAAAACTATTTAGGTCGCGACCCCGACACTTCTTTATATAGGTATTGGCGATATATCCAGGCTTCGCCCGTGAACAACACGGACAAGACTGCTACCTAATCATATTATTCACCAAAACCTTCCACGGGAATCTTTATATTCATTTGTGAAAACTGTATGAAAATTGCAGAACGCATTTTGTGAAATCGATCACATATGGACAGACGGTTTTGGGACTTTGTTTTATATATTTAAGATAGATAGATGTACATATTTTCTGTATGTACTTACGTGCATACACAGGCACGTTATTATTTTGAAGAAAAACATATTTAGGGACGATTAAAAAAATACACACATAAGTGTACAAGTTTTCACTTACGTCGGTGTTACCGTCCAATATTTTTACAATTGGATTTCTGTTTTAAGTTTTGACGCGGTGACACTATTCGTAAGTTTGTGTTGAATCTCGGTGAGACCCTGGCCTAGGAGACGGACGGTCACTTAACTAAAGCCACAATGGCCGTGCGCTCAGCCACCTATGTTAAGGTTCTCTGTAAATCGTGTATATATTTTCCAGACGTTCTCTAGCATTTTGTAACACTAAATTATTCAAAAAAGGACTTTAACAAATACGCTTGTGAATAATGGAGCTAGCACACTGAAAACTGCATATTTGCATTTGCTTTTTTATTCATTTTTTTTCTGATGAGATTAGTTAAGGATCCTACAGTACGAGTAGTTTAATAATTTTTTTAACGAGTAGTTTAATAAGTTTAAAATTATTGTTGGTTTACGACAATTTTAGAGATATTGTGGCCGAAGTTAATGCTACATATAAATGGTTGCACTGGTGGCTCAAAGTACTTTTATGAACCCTCCAAGAATGAATCGGACTCGCTTATGTAGGATTCCGTACCAGCAAAAAAAATCCCATATCTCTTAAACTGCCAGTTCGATTTTGTTGTACCAATTTTCGTTCGAAGTTTGTAGCAGCATATTTACCATGCCGATGCGATGCCCTCCCTTTCACCTCCCCGTTAATGTTGCAATCCATTTTCGTTTTAATTGTTTTTCATGCCTCATGGATGCTACCCACAAGAATTTATATTTTCAAAATCATATATCATTTTGTAGCGGTACATAAAGTACCTTCCAAATTTCAAATATACAGTACCCATAATATCAGAGTAGCATGAGATTCTGAGGAACGCCTGTGACACACGGATGGACAGACAGAGAATTTATAAGTGTTTAATATTTTACTATTCATTTACGGAACCCTAAAAATGAACTTATAACATTCGCCAAAATACCACACAATAAAAATAGTCGCAAGCTGCATGAAACGCGACAGGCTAGTGCTGTCGCGGTACTTGCGGTCGCGGTTCGACGTGGTACTGCAGCGTTATCATAAAACAGCGCGCAAAATTGTAAACAAAAATGTTTTGATGTGTGTAGGGCGTGTATCAGAGCAATATCGCACATTAGCGCTAAGAGTATGTGTCGCCGGACCATTGATTCGAACATCACGAATTATAAGTATATATATTTACATATATTGACGTTTGCATTTAAATATATAAATCGTGAAGTCTTGTTTACGCGAAAACTTAACAAAAAATTGTCACATGTGGACGGAAATAAAAATATCTTCTTTTGAATTTGTACTTCTTTTGGCTAGTCAGGGAAACACGATGAGAGTAAATTTTTATGATGCGCGCGCACACTGCGCATCATAAAAAATCGACACAATGAACTTTGAACTAGTCAACATTTTAGTTAAAAAAAAAGTCACCATAATGCTTTGCAATTAAACTTACAATACACCAAACACCTTTTTTCCTATTGTAGATGTTTTTTTTTACAAACGTAGAATAAGGCTAAAGATAAAAAAAATTAAAAAGAATTTTATCTTGTTACGCCAAAGAAGTATAACTTCTTTATGTACACAACATAAACATGTGAAAGCATACACACATAACATTTTATATCATAGGGGGACAAACGAGCAGTAGGAGTCATTTTGTGATATCTCCATAACATCCGCGTATATAGATGTGCTGTCTTTCTTTGGCTTATCCCATTTACGGGCCAATGGCTCCGTATAAGCCGCACAAAACACGATAGCGTAACTGCCACTCTATGGCGGTATCATGTGAGCTAAAGGTGCATCGCCGGTTGTGCCGACCTAATTCGTTTGCAATACAGCACGCACCACCTACTAAGACCCTATTGCCTTTACGGGAACTTCCTAACTATTATTTGAATAGTTTTATCTATTGCGTATTTGACCAAATAGTGTAATGGTTTAAGCTTGAACAAGTGTTAAGGAATTTGCTTTTGTAAATATCATAAAGGAGATTATGTTTTAACAAAATGTGTCAGAAAAATAAAATCTACAAAGTAAATAGACATAGGTTTTTAAATCAGGCGGTATTTAGAAGAATTCACAATTCTTCGAGCAAGCCTTATCCCGTTTCTGTATCGGAAGATATCAGGATCGGCTAGCTAATCTAGGGGACTTTACAGGTGTCAGTTTTTACATAGAACGACTGCTATCTGACCTCAGTGGACGTGAAAGGAAACCAGGCCCAATCCTATATTAGGTCGTACTCGAGTACACGAATCCGGGTTTCACGAAGTCATCGTTCACCGTAGGAGCAGTCAGAAAATGTAAATACTCGTAGTTAGGTTAGAAAAATACTTTGGTCCATGGCGGGGTTCCAACCTGGACAATCCGAGTGGAAGTCCGAAGCGCTAACCACTAGACCACTGAGGCTCTGAAGAATTAGCGACCCATGAAATATAAATAACATTTAGTTGCACGTGTCACGTAAGCACATATTTTATAAAGTAGCGGTCCGCCCCGGCTACGCCTGTGTATAAATTATTCACTAAAGCCTTCCTGGGAAATCGCTCTATACAGGGGTGAAATTCACATGAAAATCCGTTGAGTACATTTTGAGAAAAGTGATAACATAGAGACATATAGCTTTTGTGCACCTTGTTTTATAATAAGCATATATTCTAACTTCCATTAGTACAAGCCATTCATATTTCATAGGAAGCAAATTAGTCAAATCCACGTCAGATGAAGGGCGTTTTTGGCGAGTTGTATGTATGTAACTTCTATGTTCTCTGCTATAGCCTAAACGGCCTTTTTTTCTTTCTTTTCTTTGTGGACGAAGGGAAACGTATTTACCCGCCATAACCGGCCCCGGGCGTGGTCCTGTGGTGTATGGGACTCGCGGCACATTGTCATTGTGCTGATTACACACTTAAACCACCGCGAGTGACATCAGTGCCGCCATTCGTGAGGTGCCCCAGAACTACAAATAATCAGTTGAGAGTACAATACTACAAATAAAGAGTTGTCCTGTGGCATGGGAGTGGTTCTCCCATACCACAGGACAACTCCGCCAACCTTGAGACAGTGCAATGGGGTGAAGTTCCCATCTTCCCCCCTTGTCCCGTGCGCATTATGAAGGGGTTCAAAAGCGCCTCTTCCTCTTATAAAAGGAGTACAATGAGCGTCCCCTCCTCCTGCTCTTTAGTCCCCTCTTCTTATTGGCGGAGGTACAGAGAGCAAACACCTCGATTCAATTGCCTTTGCCCGGGGTGTCAGGGTTCACCCCAGGCTACTGAATCCCACCGCCACGACAGAACGTGACTTGAACCATGATGGGGAGTCTGAACAGCCTTGACGCGGGTAAACGCATAGACGCGCCTTCACCGGCCCTGAGTGGGGTCCCCTAAGAGACCGAGGCCTCCTCCACAGCAGGGTTGCCCCGCACCACAGGGCAGCCCCATCAACTTTAAGACAGTGCAATGTTCTCACCCTCGCCCTTTGCCCCGATCGCAAAAGCGCCTACTCCTGCTGCTCTCTTGTCCCTCTTATAATTGAGGTAAAAAAAGCGTCTGCTCCTGCTGTTTTGCCCCCTCTTCATATAAGAGGTGCAAAAAACATCATCCTCGGTTCAATTGGCTTCATCTGGGTTCACCCCAGGCTACTGAGCCCGAAAAGGCTTGAACCATGGAAGGGAGTCTAAACAGCCTTTTTTTTTGTTGACGCGGGGAAACGCGCCTTCACCGGCCCTGGGTGGTGTCAATAATGGGGGAACAACAATCATCAGGGCACCTCGACGGCTTGCTAGCCCCCTAAGCGACCAACTCCACCTCCACAGATGGGGTGGCCCAGCACTACAGGACAACCCCACCAAATTTGGGACAATGCAATTGGGTCATGTTCCCATCCTCGCCCCTTGCCCCGTGCACAAAAGCGCCACCTCCTGTCGCTCGTAGGTCCCCTCTTTTTATGAATGGGGTACCGAGAGCGACTCCTCCTCCTGATCTTTAAGTCCCCTCTTCTTATAAGAGGAGTGCAAAAAGATCATCGGTTCAAAATCGCTACATCTGGGTTCACCCCAGGCTACAGAGCCCCACCGCCACGACGAGGCTTGTGCCATGGAGGGGAACCTAAACAGCCTTAAGTACCTAACAGCCAGAGCTTAAGTACTCACAATTCAATTTAATTGTAATAGTCTTATGTTCATTATCAGTCATTACATACAATTTACAGAGATACACTTCACGCTCATTCTCGAGACTTAGATACACATCACGCTCATTCACGGGACTTAGATATACATCACCCTCATTCACGAGACTTAGATACACATCACGCTCATTCACGGAACTTAATACACATCACGCTCATTCACGGGATTTAGATACACATCACGCTCATTCACGGGACTTAGATATACATCACCCTCATTCACGGGACTTAGATACACATCACGCTCATTCACGGAACTTAATACACATCACGCTCATTCACGGGATTTAGATACACATCACGCTCATTCACGGGACTTAGATACACATCACACTCATTCACGGGACCTAAATTTGGCTAGTGATTATCTTTTATAGATCGTATAGCATCTCAGAGACATAACTTTTATATTTACAATCAAAAATGTGACAATTATTTCCTACATTTACAGGCTATGTGCTTCTACAATTTAATTAATGAGAATGATTGTTTTTTTTTAAATTTGCATTGAACAGGCACCGAAACTACCGATTTGAAAATTATCTGTAATAAACATAGGCTTATCATTTTGATCATTATGAAAATTTCGATAATGTTACCAAAGGTGTAAAAATATTTAAGTAAATTCTTAATATAATGTTTTTATGCGATCTTTGTAAACCAATGAGTTTTTGCCACATGTTCTGAAATATTCGCATGGAGCCGGGATCCACTGCTAGTAGGCGTTTCTGTAAATATACATTTGTACACGCTTGGTTATCTAATGTTACTTATCTACTTAGTTATAACCACCTTATATAATACAATAAATAAACTCATTGTATTATGTACCTTCTCGTTGGACCACTGTTTGTAAATGGTGACAGTGTGACGTCACAGCTCATGTCGACCTTCAGCTCACTTCGAGAGCAACAAATTAGTGGTAAAGTAGAGCTTGTTAACATACCAATTTGTGAATTTACACTCATATTAGATGTTTACATAGTAGGGGTGTGCGACATGCGTTGCTCCACCAACGCATTAAAATATAATTACTTCGCGGAAATCAGAACATACAGGCGGTAGTAAATGATGTTTGACTAATCAAGACATGTCCGTCTGGTCCCACACCAAGTATCTATCATATAAGTAGTCAGTACTTGTGAATATACTAAATGATAAAATTGAAATTTGTGCTGGGACACACAGTAGAAGTGAGTCATTAACGGAGAAGTGGATAAACTGATCTATAAATAAGTATAACTTCACTAATAATTATTGAAGCTTTGCTTCTTTTGCCGCGTTAGGGAAAAATCACGTGAGTAAATTTTTATAATGCGCGCGCACATAGTCACGAAAAACGGACACCCTGAATTTGGCTATAGCCAACAATTTATTTTGTAAATAAGCTACTATAATGCTTTATAATAAAACTTTCAATGTATTAAATACGCTTCTTTCTATTATTTTAATTTTTTTTTCTACATGTCGCCTTATTTACAAACGTAGGTTACGTTAGTAAATAAGGCGACATGTTTTTAAAAAGATTTCTTTACGATCTTGTTACGCCAGAGAAGTATAACTTCCAACGCGTATACAAAAAAATATCGTATATATATTATTTATAATGTAAATATACGAAAACTTTAAAACTTTAACACCCCTCATCATCATCATCTCTATCAGCCCTTATCGGTCCACTGCTTGATATAGGCCTCTCAATGAACGCCAAGACGCCTGATCTCCTGCCAACCGCATCCGTTAGCAGGAGATCAGTCGTCTTGGCCGGAGATCAGTCGTCTTGGCCAGACCAGCTACTGCACGGAGACCGTCTGCCCACCTGGTGAACAGTCGGCCAGCACTTCGTTTCCCTCCACTCCAGAACCTAACTAACTAGCCTAACTTCAGGAGCTGAATTTCTAAAAATATCTTTCTTACCCTCACCACCTCCTCACTTGTCTCATGAATGGAATCTCTATCAAAGTCAAAGTTTCTTGGTACTGTAGTTTCAGCTGTGGGTTGCGCGACAGTCGGACAATCAGCCACTCAGTAACGTAAGTGTTTTGACAGGAGGAGATTTTGGTAAATCCTAAAAAGTAATAGTGACGTGTCTAGTAAAAGGTTCTGTGGGCGAATTGTGCTAGCCCGAACTGCGAGATATCACTCACTCACATGACACCGCGTTAAAAATGATAGCTATGCTGAAGGGTTGGATATTTTAAAGTATTTACCCTAGGTTTTAGGCGGCGATTTAAAATAACACTGTATCAGTTTTTCAGTTAGCTGTGGCTAATTTATCGTAATGCTGGCAATGCTACTGTGGAAACCTCATTTAATTTCATTCAGTAGTTTTTGCACACACAAACAGTAAGGCTAAACAAAATAACAATTGATAATTTTGGCTGGTTTTGATCTCTATACGCCCTTAATACTTTTTCTATATGCCTTTAATATTTTTTCTGTATGTCCTTATTATTTTCTTCTGTATCCCTTTAATATTTCTCTATATGCCCTTAATTTTTTTTCTATATGCCCTTAATAATATTTTCTATGTCTTCTCTAAATAATCTACTCACGTGTCTCGTATGGCTTTTTTTTTTAAACGGCTATCGACGTCCATAGACATTCGCATTATTGTTGTCATGCCGATACACGTCATGTGAGCCCTGGCCCCTATCGAGCAGTGCCATACAGCTACAATACAGCACGGCACTACCTCTGTTTTGATAAAAAATACGCATTTTATTTATAAAACAGGACGATAAAAACTAAAGCGTCGTATTGGATTGGATAGAAATTAAAATTTCTAGTGTCAATGTAGAAAAGTAATTAAGGACTCCATTTCTTCGGACATGTGGAAATGATGGCAGATGAAACGTTAACAAAGCAGATACACAATGCGAATCTGGAAGGATGTAGGTACGGAGGAAGATCAAGACTGACACACCATGATTCGATGGATCGGGTACTGTCCGAAGGTGTCAAAAGTCTTCGCAACCGACGTGTCTGTGTAACAAGAGTTACGGCTGTAGAGGAGGCAAGGTGGCTGTGTAAGGATCGTGATATGTGGCGCTCGGTACACTCTGTTTACCCCATCAGGGAACTGACGTGAAGATATATTGTTGTTCCTCTTAAAACGTCTTCAAACGTCAACATATCCGTTGCCTATTTACCTGGCTGTATCATAATCTTTGGGAAGAACAACAAAAGGACAAGGGAATTCATTATATCCGGCCGTAAATATTTTTATTTTATTCCGGATTACGATCTATGTATGTGTCAAAATTTCATGCAAATCCGTGCAGTAGTAGTAGTATTTTAAAGAGCAGTATACCAGTAAGATATGTGGTATCTACTAACTACTACCGCTTCAGTTCCTTATATTATATATCAACAAAGTCTCCAAAAGTGTAGTACATTACCTCAAAATGTACTCAACGGAGTTTCTTGCGGATTTCAACAATGAATAGAGAGAATCACGAAGAAAGTCTTAGTGTAATTTGGTCCCTGTTATTCAAGGTGGAAGAATGGGAGATGGTAACTATGTAATCGAAACTTAAAGGGAATTGAAATTATCAAGGACTCACATATTTTTAAAAGCACAGAGGGCATTATAAAAGTACTTAACGGATTTTATTGCGGTTTATTTTACTATCCCATGGAGAAAAAACGAGAAGTCGGAGAATGACAACGACAGTAATTCATTTTTGCATCTCATCAGACCGAGTGTTAAATTATAAAACGGCGTTATCATGTTGAGTGGTTTCGATTAGGTAGGTACATATGTTCCTATATATCCTTTCGTTTTTTATTTTCCCTCCTTCCTTTCGTGTTAGTTTCTGGATATCCTACAAACAGATATGTATAGCAATATAAAACCAATGTGATTTGTATTATTGTAATAAAATCGTATTTTAGTATTTTAGGCCCAGGATATGTCTCGTACTACAGATTAATTATTATTTATAGGGACAAAGTGTCGGTAGTTAATTTGACACCAAAATGCTGCTGTCATTTTTTTATAGTATAGGGAGTAAATAAAAATTGAAGCCTTTTGGCGACCACCGACACCCATAGTCATCCGCATTTTTGTTGCCATGCAGATGCGTTTCCCTCCTTTCCTCCTGTCATCCAGTGTACTGGGCCTACTTTGATGTTATTTGGCCCTTAACCGTTAAAATTTTCCATTGAACCAATCTATTTGAACCCTGGAAAATTATTCGCATAGTTGTTAGCATAGTTTTTACCAACACTGATGCGATGCTTTCTGGGAATATTACGCTTAGTGGTATATGAGATAGTTACCCACGGACGTGGCTATATAATTAAAGTTAATATCGTCTCCTTTTTATATCGTAAAGAAAAAATAAAGAAATATTTTTACTTAACAACACTATACATATGTGTCTAGCGTTGTGGTCAAATACCGACAGTCTTAGACGGAACAAGAAACAGAAATAAGAAAACGTGTGACTTTAGGCTGCGTCAATCTCGCTAGGTTCGTCATATGCTAGGCAGGCATGCAATGAATCCCCACCACGGTTCAAGCCTTGTCGTGGCGGTGGGGCTCAGTGGCCTGGGGTGAACCTAGTAGCCTTGGGCGAGGCCGGTTGGACGGAGGAGGCGAGTGTTCTTTGTATCCCCCCCCTATAAGAAGAGGGGACTGAAGATCAGGAGGAGGAGCCGCTCTTCGTACCCATCTTGTAAGAAGAGGGTACAAAAGGGCAAAACCCACCCCATTGCACTGTCACAGAGTTGGTGGGGGTTGTCCTGTGGTGTGGGACAAACCCATCTGTGGAAGCGGCGTCGGTCCCTTAGGGGGCTGACTATTCGTCGAGGTGCCTTGATGATTTGTTGTTCCGGGACACCACACCAAGGGCGGCACTTATGGCACTCGCGGTGGTTTTGTGGGTATTCGGCACAGCCCCACCCAGGGCCAGGGCGTTTCCCCGCGTCAACAAAAAAAAGGAATGCAGTACCTAACACCGGTTTTCAACCTCACCAAATTGCTCACGTCTTCTGTATTTCGTGCCTACCAATCATGGATCGAATTCAATAGATAAAGAAAACAATAATAACGAAATAAATAAGTTACAAAAATTCTGAAAAAATCAGGACAAAGTGTCTAAATGATGGATCGACTTTTAACTCTATAAGTTTTGGATAGTTCGTATTAACGAGCTAATTATTAAAAAAGAAGCTAACTGATTTTCCGACGAAACAAAATATAGCCTTTAAGAAGGACAACGTTGCACATTTGTTCGAAATTTCATTACAATCAGTCCAATAATTTTGTAGCAATTTCTACATACTGGCAATAATTATCTAACTAATCAGGATGGTCATTACCACAACATTATATACAACACAAGGCATTAGTAGATACGTTTAATTTATTTCTTGTAAATGATTTCAAAGTAGAAGACGTTAGACACACCTTCACAAACAAAACGCGCACGTCCTGTACACGATATCGCGTCACGTATAGCAAAAATTTTGTTTTCCTTGCCCAACTGATAATTTCGTTACAGAATCTAGCGTTACAATTATATATCACTTAGCGCCGTCGGCAGAATCAGTCGTGATCGTAACATTATCGCGCGCGATGCTTCAGGAGCCTGAGCAGGGGATGGTGGCGCAGACAGTCCGCTGCGAGTGAGCCGCGCGCACGACATGCAAGACCCGGAGTCACCCGTCAGCCGAGAGGAGGCCCAGCTGCTGCCAGACGAGTGGCTAAAGATCAAAACCGTCCCCGGCAATGGAAACCTGTCCCCGGGCGTCTACTACCCGACCGTGGGCAAGAGGTTCGTCGACGTGCCGCCATCGCCTCTCACCCAGTACTGTCCCATTGTTCTTGTCCGCTGTGTTACGTGTTGCGTCTGTTTTAAATGTTCCACATTAACTGCATTAACATTGACTAAGGTCGACATAGATACTGTGTCACTTATACGATAAACAACTCAGTGATGTAGAACGCGTTGTAACATAAGCTGTGTTTGCTTTCAGGAACCGCTCGCACAGACACGGGGCTTCTAGGAGGACGCGGCGAAGGGCCATACTCAAGAATGGGGAGTGCAATATTCTCAAGTCAAGGATCTCACAGCGACGGCTTCGGTTTCTCCAGGATATGTTCACGACCCTCGTGGATGCGCAGTGGCGATGGACGCTGCTGGTCTTCACTCTCTCCTTCATATTGTCCTGGCTGGGATTCGCGCTCATATGGTGGCTGATCGCCTTCACTCATGGAGATCTGGAAGAAAATCATCTACCGGCTATGCAAGAAGCGAACAACTGGAAGCCGTGCATCTTCAACATATACGATTTTACCTCGTGCTTCCTGTTCAGTATTGAGACCCAACATACAATAGGTTACGGCTCTCGGACGACGACCGAAGAGTGTCCCGAAGCCATATTCATAATGTGTTTACAGAGCATAGTCGGTGTCATGATTCAGGCGTTCATGGTCGGTATAGTCTTCGCGAAGATGACCAGACCAAAGCACAGGACACTTACACTGCTGTTTTCCAAATTCGCCGTGGTGTGCCAGAGAGACGGTGAGCTGTGCCTGATGTTCCGTGTCGGAGACTTGAGGAAGTCTCACATAATAGGAGCCAGCGTGAGAGCGCAGCTGATCAGATCCAGAACGACGAAGGAGGGTGAGGTGCTATCTCATTATCAAACCGAACTGGAGCTGAACGCCGATGGGTGTGATAGCAATCTGTTTTTCATTTGGCCCATCACAATGGTTCATAGGATCAACGCAGAGAGTCCATTTTACGGTGTATCGGCTGCTGACGTATTGCAGGAACGATTCGAAATTGTAGTCATATTAGAGGGAACCATCGAGTCGACGGGACAAACCACTCAGGCGCGTTCTAGTTACACTACGAGTGAAGTTATGTGGGGACACAGGTTCGTTCCGTTGGTGGGCTATAACCGGGAGCGACAGGGGTACGAGGTAGACTACTCCAAGTTCGACGAGGTCTCCCAGGTGGACACCCCGCTTTGTTCAGCGAAGGAGTTGGACGAGTTTTACGGGAACCAAGCGGATCGCAAATCTATTGGTAAGTGTTTTTTGGGAGGTGGTGGTGCTTAGTTATACGTACCTGCTATAAAATTGAATTAATGCTATACGCTTTTGTCACAACATTCAAACTAATAACACTGACGATCCACTAGACGGATTATGTAATTGTGATTTGCATTTCCGGGAGCTAATCTGGTGTTATGTTGATCTGGGGGTCAACACACAAATTAACACTGTAGATAAACGTAAGGTAAACAAATTTAGATAGAAAACTGTTATTAATATAGTGAAGTGTTGAGTTTTTCTATTGTTAACAATATGTTGTTTTGTACTGGAAGCAAATAGAGTAACAAGGTTACATTATTAGGTATTGTTTTAGACTTAAAAGAGCTATCATTACTGAGTTCAAATACAGTTTTGATATCAATGTAACGAAACAGGTGTTATTACCAAATTAGATATATTATTAAAAAGTGAAATTGAATTTAAAATTCGTACAAAATATTAATTTAAAGATGATTCAAAATATCATGTTAATTAAGTTTATTATAATTAAATGTCCAAGTCAATACTAATAAGTCAATATAATTTTCACTTATACCGTTATTAATTAAGTTGAGTTATCTTAGCCTAGTTAAAACTTCGCCGTTTAGGAGATCTTATTTTATTTGAAGTGACTAAACTGGAATCTCTGTACGATTAAAAGCATTAAAAGTATCCCTCTATCCAGCGAAACATACTCTGCTAATCAGCCATAGCCCTAAGAGTTAATAACAGTGATATATATACACGTATTTTCAAATTAATGTAAAACCGCATTTTGCTTTCCTCGCTGCCGGCAACAATTCCCTATTTATAATTAATCACTTCGAGACAATAATTGAAAAGTACAGTGATACATACTCTTCGTGGCTTGTTCTGTGCTCATTTCAACTGAATCTTTATTGTAAACGAGCGTAACCCCACACAATGACAACTATTTACATTCTTACGGATATGTCATGAAGACAATATTATGACACGTCAATTTAATCTTTTTGAATCATATTTTCCGAGAACACACAAAGATTACTTGACATGTTCATAGTGCACGTGATGTGTGATGAAGCATGCACCTGTCTGTGCAAGGGCTGCGCCACGCGACTACTGTCTCGTTGGTTCAATGGTTAGAGAGTTCTGTCACAGAATGTAACTCTACGATTCTGATCCAGAGACACAAACAGAAAGACGTAATTGAATTTCTAAAACTCTGCACAAGTTCTTTTATTGCCGTTATTACTATCCCTTAGAATGAAACGCAAATGCTCGTGTAATGCCCAATGCGCAACCATAAACTCCAACGTGGTATGCTGTGTCGTGCAATTTCATACACGTAAACTCTACACATCAAGAGAATCCTGCATTTTTCGGGGTAAAAGTAATTTTTATATTATTCCAGATACAAGGCTATGTGCCAAATTTCATATACATCAGTTGAGTAGTCTTGAGTAAATGAATAACAATCATAGATACAAAATTAATATATTTCTAGGGCTGGATTGTTACCTTAACAAATTACACACTAAAATCTTTACTAAGAATAGCTCTACCTATGGGGTTATTAACGTTTGTTATAATTACATTAAAACAGTTTATATGTTATTTTCATTTTATTTAGGAGATTTCAGCGTTGACACCATGCCAGCTCCGTCTTGGCTTATTATACCTTATATATATATATATTTTAACAAATTAAGATTATTTCTCAATTCTAAACATTGACCAACGAATTTATACAAATATTTAAAGTTATCATCAATAAAACAATTATTGACCAATAGAAATGTCTGTCCTTAATGACAATTTACAATTAGTCACAGTTTTATGTTTCAACTTTTTATTGACTGATGGCCGACATAGATCATAGCTGAGACTTATCGGTGATTCTGATAAGTATCAACAATCGCCATTTCCCACTACATTATCCCGCGACATCTGATCCGCACAGGATGTACCATTTGGTGATGTTATAACACTCCCCCTTTTCGTACAGGAAATATATCATTTTTTCGCTCATGTTTTAAGATTTAATTCCGTGTGACAATTGTCTTAACAACCAGTTGATACCCGTTTTGTATATAGAACCCTAATATAAGTGTATACGTTTAGTAAAACAAAGAGCGTCGAAAGTGTGTGAATATAGAAATAGTATTCTAAAAGAAAGTTGGATGGGGATACTTAAACTCGATAGCAGAACAGTTTTCAATATTTCTGTCTGTACTTTTAACCGCGCATTACGTGAAAATAGCTGCACAAATTTCGATACAAACTTCACCAATCTGCCGAGGCAGCTACCAACCAGGTTGTAGGTTATAGAAAATATACGTGGCACGGCAAGTCTATTATAAATACGAATTGTATGTATGTATGTTATTCTTTCATGCAAAAGGTACGGAACAATTTTGATAAAATTTGGCATAGACATATATAACATCTTTGGAAAAATAAATTTACTTTTTATCTCCATAAAATGTATGGTTCCTTTGAGGTGGTTATTATGCGAGTAAAATTGTAGTGTTGGTGAGATATTTTACGATTTTTAACATTTAATATGTCCACCAATTAAGTAGTTAATAATCACTTCTTCGTTATTATAAATGCTAAATGTTTTTTGAGAATCTACCGAACAATTCATGCTAATGGTTTGGATTGGTCTTGTCTGAAGTTTACAGTGTAACATTTTATAAATATATTGTAAGAACACAGACAAGATGTGCAAGTTCCGGACAAATCCATGATAAAATTATAGGCATATCTCACATGTCTTCGGTGCATATAACACAATGTGGAAAATTTTAGCTTTAATGAAATAACGTAGATAAGGCCATATGCTCTATTGCAAAATTGTTAAACTGTTATTGTAAATTTGGGCATCATACAGTATTTTTGACGGGTACATGCAATAATAGATCTTATCTTTTTCGGAATAGTATTGACATTTAACGTGCAAAAAAAATATATTTGCACTTTTCAGATCTTAGGACCTCCTATGCTTTATTAACCTATTTGGCTGCTTCAGTACTGTAAACAACTCAAAATGTTGGAAAAACTACGATAAGCATAAAATATTAAAAGTTATTTTTACTCTAATTGTTTTCCTAATTTACATTTGCTTCGTTCACATATTTTTCGTAATTTGCACGGAAATTGTCACAAAACTTGACATCAAATGTGTGATAAAGAAATTTCCTACGTGATTATGTATTAGACGTAATTTAGGCAGAAAAGATAAAACGCTATTATCATAATCTCTATTTGAATAGTAAATGCCAAAATTTGTAAGATGGATGACGTATTTATGGCGTGACAACATCGAGCTGGTTATACTGAATTATAGCCAATGTCTTCTGATTAGCATTAATGACATCAGCATCACTAGCCATCCTCATTCCGCTATACTTAACACTAAGACAGCCAAGTACCAGACAGTTGTACGTGCTTTTTTCAAACCTGTACTTGTGCCGTGGAAGCCCAATACCTGCTCATCGGATAGCTATGAGTGCTGGTTGTGTGACGAGACTTGGTTTGGGGTTTTTAAATGCGTGGTCAAATAAAAGGACAAGCACAAATTCTGTAAAGTTGGAAAGTTTTCTGTCTGTGCGTTCAAAGCCGACTGTGCTTAAAATATATTTCATGTGTAGACTTTCCACCCTTTTTTGGCTTTAAATGAATTAATTGAACAATCATGACATTTCAGTAAATTGTTGAATGAGGAGGAACATCTTTCACTTCGTCTACAAGGATGAGTAAATTGTGTTACTAACGAAACGTCGGTTGTCCGTAAATATAAAATTTGATAAAGTATACGATTTAGATGTCAACGATTTTAATAAAGAAATAGTGTGTGTAGTGCGGCCATTTGCAAATTCTATGACAATCAATATTGTAGGTAGGTAATGCATAGAGCATATAGACTTGTATTTTCCGTGCTGCCACCTGATCGACTTGACGTATTCTAACGTATGCTTCAGGTATCGTTAAATTCCTCTCGACAACTCGACTGACACTGTTTATGTTAAAGTATATTTTATGCAACCACGGTTTATATTATTAAATTTAATGTTGAGGATTATTAAAATAAACAGAAAAATAATAACTAATATATTTTGTAGGACATGAGTGTCAAACAGTAGTGGATAAACTGAATAACCTACGTTATATAGGCACGAAGTACTGTGTTTATTTTTTTAAGATAACGTCCAGAGTGATAATAACGTATGTCCTATGTGTGTTTATTTTTTAAGATAAGTTTGGTAAAGACTCCATTGATTGGAAGTGAGTAAATTAGAGTTAGAAAAAGAATTGTAAATCATTTCAATGTCAGAAGACCGGCAGCTCAACAGCTACATTATGATGATTCTTAATTTGGACAATTGGTGTTCTTCATTGTTTTTTTTTTCACAGAATGTTTAGTATTATTGAATAAAGACTACATAATGTTTTGAGACAAAGCATCTAAATATTTCATATGCATTTATAAGATATATCATCATCAGCCCTATCTCGGTTACTGGTGAACCTTGGACACGTTCAATGCAATGAGATGGTCGTAAAACAAGCGTAATGCACGGGGCAAGTAAAAACTCCTAAAGAACTGTTGTCATTAGAACGCCTAGTAGGAAAGTATTCGGTCTTTTAAACGAATTCCATCAACACTAGTGAAGAGAATGCTATAGATTTTTCCATATGGCCATGGCCCACCATATTTCCCCATCGCTGCTATTGCTGTGTCTCCAGGATCGACAGCGGCCTCCACTTGTGACCCCTTTGATATAATCGCAGGGGGCCCGAGGGAATGCTGAAAACTGCCTTGGAACCGGCATCGAATTTAATCCAAAGAAAATAGGAGGAGTAGGAAGTGTTTCCATGTTCAATACCTAATCAAAGCGGAGACAATAGGGGATAGCAATGACCTAAACAGTCAGAAAAAAGAGACGGCAGCCAGGTGAAGCCCGGCTGCTATGCACCACGGAGATATAAATGCCTAACACATTGACTACGGCACAAAAATTTTCCAAGTTATCTACGAGGTCACTATAGTAAATTAGTCCCGTAACACTTCGAATGTTATTAAGCATTACATCTCGCTCCTTCTGTCAAAGACGCGCCTCCCACAGCATGTGATGTGCGGTTTGTTCATACTTCTCAGCCATGATGTAATGGTTATAGATACGTAATATTGAGTGTGTGTTTGTCATGTTGCACAGAGAGCACAGAACACATGATCCTGAAACCACCGCTGCGAGCTCCCGAAACTCCCGCGCCTAAAGCTGAACAGAAAAACGGAGATTTTACCGTCACGCTGTAGACTCAGTCCATGAGTCTGAAGGAAATGCGTAGCCAATTACGTGTTCGTGTTTTTTAGTTGTAGCAAAAATAGCACATCTATCGTGATGTTGATATTACTATAATTAAAATTTTGAAGTCGATAATCAAATTATCCACTTCTAACTTATAAGTTGGGTGCAAAATGTGTGTGATTAACGTTGGAAACAAAATGTACAATTAACTGATGCATGTATAAACTACACTAGCTGGATGTTGCACACTTTTATTGAAACCCCTAAAACTGAATTTTTAGAATCACTATTCTCTTAAACAATTATGTAATTTATTTACATAGAACTTAAGAATAATTATATTGGCTATTTCCGTGTGCCTGTTACACGGTGAACCAGGACTTTCAATTTGTACTAAGAGGTGCTAAAATGGATAAATATTTAGTTTATTTCAGTATAATGTACTAACTGACAGTGATAGCGTAGCCGCTATCTCCCTCTTTGGTTCTACTTGTATTATTAATCGTATCCTACGTTGTCTGTAGTTATATAAATTCAAACTGAAGGGAATTACTATTTTCATAGAACAAACGCAATATCGATTGTCGATGCTCCTCATTGCTCATAACGTAAAAATAAATTACGATGTACATTCCATATTGTAACACTGCTAGTCACATCGTTAGTTTAATTACATATTGTTAGTGTGTAGAGGCAAACAAAGTCTTTTGTGATTGTGTGTCTGTCGTTATCGGTTTGAATAATTTTTCTCTCAGTATAATTGGACATTTACATATATTACAGTTTTTGGCCTATGTATCTGCACCGTAAACAATTCTACTTAAAAATACATCATTGTATTTACAAACAAATTGTCTATGGTGTGAATATCGACTTATTTAGAAATTTTTAATTGCTAATATTGTTATAACATCCTGAAATAAATTAAAAACTTTCAGCAATCTGGTTTTCCTAAGGTAATCAATATCTCAACGAGGAATGTTGCGACGATTTTCGTAATTCAAATAAATATATCTTATGTGAAAATTTTGTTATCATCAAATGTCTACTGGTGGGAATCGCGGGTTCGATTTCCGACAATCAATATAACAATGCGGATAAAATCTCATTTTTCCTTGGTTACCTGGTAGAACGACTTTTTACAAATTTTACCACGGGACTGAGTGAATGTGCTGTGATAGCTAATGAGCTAGAATAAGTTTTTTGGCAGAATAAATGTTACAAAAAAAATTACTCTATATAATAATATAGTTTGTATTAATTGTATGTAGAAATGTGATCCAATGTTTTGTATGTAAAAATGCTAGTAGTCTTAAGCCGAATAAATGTATTTTCAGCTTCTACGCCTCCCAGTGTAAAAAATTTGACTAAGCGAAAAGCTTGTGTCAAAATTACGCGAGAGTATCTGTTTCTGAATCTGTTCGAAATTTCGCCACTGGCAAATATTATAAACACAAACAGTATTAAAATATATTTTTACATAATCAATATTTATTGTTATATTGTTTAACGAGATAGCAATCACGATTGTATACCGTTCGATGTAAATATTTAATGAATAATTTATGTTGAGACGTTGATTTGTGTTTGATTTACAATGCCTTTTCATAACGTCACAGCCGCCACAGATATCTACGATGCTTGCTCTGTCAAAGGTAACAAAACAATGCAGGAATTACAACGAAAATTATAAATACTTAGTTTATAAATATAATGCATTTTGATCTTGTTAAAGCCGTGTTATTGTAATTTTTATAGAAAACACATTTTTTGTGATATTGTAATATCACAGGGCCAATTATAAGGCATGATATTTACATAGAGCTAGACAGTAATAGACAGTTCCTGAAAATTACTTTTGGTCATGACATTGTAATAATTGTATCACGTTGTTATTGTAGGATGACCATCATTAGAGCCTTGATATTATCAGATTGTCCATTATAAAATTTCTTAGTTCTATGTAAAATAATTCCCATGTTTAACAGCGTTTTATAGTGTCGCTGCAGCGGATCCGTGATGCTTACTACAATCAACAAAAATTTACACACATGATTTTTAATGTCACAGATTTGAGAATGAATCAGCGACAAATACCTATAAAGTATAGAAGTAAACACACTTGAGTTAATTACGTACATGATACTTCCTCCAATCTTGAAAATACTTTCAAAATACTTTCAAGATATTTAGTAAATATTAAATATTGGTAACCTTCTAAAGTCCAATGTAAGTTAGGTAGAACATTTAACAGTTAATAAGTAAATGGAAAACGTTTATGCGACAATGTTAAAGGAGACTAAAATTACTTATCGATATGAGCATAGAAGCTATTTAACAAATGTTTCTAAAGAACAACGTTTATTTTTAATCTATTCAATCCAATTTTAAATAAAATTATTTTTAGGAATAGATATAAAAATTAATCGCAGAGAACTTCAGAACAGAACGCAGAGGATTCGTCTAAAAACTAAAATGTTGAGTGACCCAGAACTGTACACAGTTTTAACTGTCCGTCAATGTTTGCATTTTTTAATTTGCTTTACAAATATTGGTTTTGGCTATTTACGTTTGTGATACAATAATTCTAAATTCTACTCGTTTCTAAAGCAATAAGAGTAGTCGAATTTAGATTTATTCCTAGTGAAGACTATCTGTGATGCCGCCTTTTGTGATTGTCTCAAAAGTCAATGTCAGCTGTATTTTTTTTTATTTGAGACCTAGATACGTAAGAACAAACACATTTTAAACAGTGTATCACTTATTTATTGAACGATTAAAATAAATTAGCATGGCACTTGTCAGCTGGTGGTGTCTTTTTTCTTCAGCATGAGGGTTCAAAGATCCGTAGAGCCTTTTTCAAGACGATCAATTGCCGTAATCACAGAACCAGAATATTTACAGATGCGTTGGCCTCCTTTACCCCACCTCCGCAATGAGCAGCCAAAAACTTGCAAGGCATACGAATCACAGTATTTTGCGTCGGTGTATAAGAGATCCAGCCAGATTCCACTGCAATGCAGCAATGCCAGTATCTCTTACAATATGTGTGATTCTGTGAGTACGTGTCGATAGGCAGCCACTCTATCACGGCGTCCTACTGTCGACACTGTGTCATCATTCGTATATTGTTGGTGTTCACGGTCGTAAGGTGTGGGTTCGACTCCCACATCGCACTTTTCTAATGAAATCTAAATAATATGATATCAGGAAATATTGACGCGAGACCGCAACGATGACTTATGTATAGTTTATCTACACTTGCGAAATCCTGTTTGTGTTAAAAATCTTTTAGTAGTTTGGTAGTGGCTGCCGCAGTGGTAGGAAAGCTCGTATAATCTGGCGCAACGCCAGAGGGTTCCAAACCCGCCCAGGCCACGGGTATGTCTAAGTATTATATATATTTCGATAATAAAAAAAATAATTAACAATATTTCTTAAATTTATAAAAAAACCATTAAATGTATTTTCCTCGTCTGGTACCTGTAACACAAGTCCTTACGTTATTTAGCACAGGGTTAGGCTAACGTGGTGTGATAATCACCTTGTAGTGCCAAGTTGCGGCTAAGATGATACCTTTCATTAACTCATAACCAACACCACGCTTTCATATGGTATCCTATAGCTTCACATGGCCCAAAACTCATACCTGGTTATT
Organism: Eumaeus atala; assembly: GCA_017140195.1. Classification (NCBI taxonomy): domain Eukaryota; kingdom Metazoa; phylum Arthropoda; class Insecta; order Lepidoptera; family Lycaenidae; genus Eumaeus; species Eumaeus atala. Next base: position 30,033 of record JAFELO010000982.1, read on the forward strand.
ATGTATATGGCCATATTTGCTCATCAGGGCAATAGTAAGGTGTATTATAGTCGAATCTCATCCAGCCGGCCAAGGACGTACCCCTCGGCTAACCAACATCATCTAAGAAATATTCGCTTTTGGTGCGCCAGTGCGGATCAAGGAAGAGCGGGCAATGGGTCTGAACAACCTTTATGCGGATGTTTATGTACGACTGTTGTAATCACAAGGATCCACGACTATCCACTTATATTAAAAGAAAAACATCGGATATATCATATATCACATGATTTATATGTACGCGTGTAATGTTCCAGGGTTTATTCCAGCCGCACTACCTGGGCTGATGGAAGAAGCGTCTCCTCTGAAAGGTATTGCGGACCGCCTCGTAGTGGATGCCATCCGCCGAGCCAGCTACTCTCACAGACCTTCCATCATCAAATATCCATCTGACTATTTCAACAGTGCTGAGTGTCACTCATCTTCTAGTGAAGAAGAGAAGGATAATGCTAAGAAGCCTAGAATTGAGGAAGGCTAGACGAAAGAAGCTTCCAGAAAAGATTCAAGTTTTAATGATATAGTGTAAAAAAACAGTATTAAAATTGTATCCAAATATTGGATAGAGAAAATGGAGGAATAAAAACGTTCATACACCTGCATACTGTTATATATAATATTAAGTATGTTTAAAATTAAAATTAGTAATATTAGCTACAAATAAAATAACGACGGGACGGAAAATATGTTCTGAAAATAAAACTAGGACGAATTTTTTTTTAGTCTGTCGTTAGAATATTTTTGTATATAATACTTAGCATAACTTATATTTTATGTCTACGGCCAAAAATACAAGTGTAATATAAAAGATACCTTTAGTCATTTGATTTATTTAGCTTACGTTTTTTGGTAAGGTCTGACTAATAACATCTATTTAAAATAGTGTTTTATTGTTATGATTTTAACATTTATGTTTTTGTATGTTATTTCGATACATACAATATATTTATTAATAACATTTCGTTTAACGTTAGTTATGTAAGACCTGTCAAATATATCTCATATTGAATATTGATTCGAAGATGTATACAGATGGATTTAAATATTCATACCCAATATTAACGCCATCTGTCATCGAATAGATGAATTAAGTTTTTGTTGCATAAGTGACTAATTGTTTTTAAAGAAAGAGTAAAGCTACTTAGTGTCTTACGTCTATCAATTAAATAAGTACATTTTACAGACATTTTTCAATGCCATTTCGTGTCATCTGGTACCACGGCGAGTAGTAGGTATAATTTATAACAGTGACTGTGCCTGAAAACTAAATAGAACACCAGGGCACACGCCCTGCTGTCCTATTTAGACATTAAACTTGCAGTAGGACAAGCAAGACAATAATTAAGAGCTACGTCCGTGTACCCTATAAACTAACTAAATATAATGAATATAAGTATATATTTATACTCATCATTATCATTATCATAATCCGCTGGACATAGTCCAAAGCGTGCAATAAGTCACGATTATAAGCGTCCAGCGGCTCCACACACAATTCGTGAGTCCACCGGGCAGAGGGCCATACAACGTTGTCTTTTAGTGGTCTCGACAACCTAATGTTAATGTTATAGCCCACAACGTGCGAGTTTGCGTCACTGGCTGTAAGTAGCGTGGCTTCGTCGTGTCGATGGATCAACATATTCATGACGCTTATCGTTACTTCTTACCAGTGTGTGGTCTTAGTTTTTTTCATAATGAATCGTCATCTTTTAGAACGTTTAGATGTGTAATAACGTTTAATATTTATTTTATTACCATTCTGAATTAAACTCGTCAGTGTGAGGTAGTGTTTGCCGCTGTGCATCTCCCGCTCCTATGACACCACGCAAAAGTGACAGATATTTTGTCGCGTTTCGGGCGGCAACATTGAATTCAGAACCACTTTCATTCTTAAGAGGTAAACTCCATTTTTAGGAAGGAAGTCCGACAGATCATTCGTCCTGGCGTTCATTGAAAGACGCCTACGTCGAGCAGTGGATCGATAAGGGCTGATAATGATGATGACGATGATAAAGTAGTAGACGAAACAATTTTTTTAAATAATAACAATAGTAATATATATGGACTTATCACACCACGTTATTCTAGACGTAAGGAGCGTTAGCTAAGCCCTAAGGCTTTAAGGGCTTGTGGTACAGGTACTAGACACTGTCTAGTACTTAGGTATTTCATATTTTTTACAAATATAAGAAATTCTATATATTTAACATTCTTATTACGGAAATGAATAAAACATATAGACATCCATGACCTGGTCAGGATGCCAATCCGCGACCTCTGGCGCAACATGTACGATTATCCGAACTACGCTACTGCGACTGCCGGTCGTAACTATAATTATTGAACGCACGTCACACAGTCTATGAAAAAAGTACAAATATCTTATATACCCCTTGTACGATCCTGTCATGTATTCCATGAACTAAATTTTCGTCCTTTCCACGTTGTGTTGCAAACAAAACGCGTAGGTAATTAATAATGTTGTAAATGAAACTCCATCGAGCATTTTTAAATACATTATTTTATTAAAATCAAATTATTTAATTCTGAAAGGTAAAAAGCTTCGTAACTCTAATACCGCGACGCCAGCATCGCTTTAGGCCCCTGACATAAATAAAAAACGAATATCAAAATAGAAGAGGTAACTAAACAATTTTGCGATCATCAGTCATCTATAATTGAACAAATCATAGCGTTCTTCCTAAATTTTCAAAAACATACTATTAATTTTAAAAACATCAACAATGTCCTAGGACGATATACAGCTAACGTCATAGACAACTTGATTCATTCATTTTAAATATTTTTCATGTTTTTGTAGTAATGTCGTGACATTTGTAAGTCTATGTTCTAAGTCGCAAGCGCCGCCTCGCATTCAACTCCGCTCTCTGTGAGGCGGGTAGACTTGATAACATTCAATCGGACCATTATATAAATATTTATTTTTGTATGAAATAAAAATTTTACAGATTGTCAAAAGTGCTAAAACCGGTCTTGTTAGATTTGATGTTAGCCGTTTAGTGCCTACCCCTTGCTGGTGTATGTGAAATAACCCTGTATATGTATATTTCAATTTACATTACATTTCGCTTTACCCATTACTCAACACATAATTATATATTAAATATATAATATTAGCTTCAATTCGATAGAAATTTCATATAATGTCTACAATAGTTGTTCCAACTAAGCCTCAAAGCTATCCTATAAATATATAATAACAAAAATATATCATAATTAACAAATATGATGAAAATTAAGTACATAATTTGATTATTCCTATACCTATATCACACATCTTTGATGATTTCCTAAAGCGTCTTAATTGCTCATATAACGCACTTGCATTCATATTACAGGCAGTTGGAAGACACAAAAGTACACTGTGCCACAGGGGAGCGCGGGGAGAGTTGTAGTATTTTCGCCCTATGTTGCACATGCTATTTTTTTGCTCCTATCTAAACGGTAGGTTCGGACTTACTATTATCCCTTTTCTGTCTCCCGATGTAAGGTATGAAAGTTCTAATTTTCGGTACAGGTAGAAGAAAAATGTTACACTTGTAGGAAGAGAAGCAAAACAGCATCAACTTTACTAATTAATTATTTAATTTTTTTTTAACCCTTAGGTTCTGTCTGTGTTTTGCACCTCCGTAGTATTCGCAATAAGGATAATATCAAGAATAATTTTCAAAAAGAAATGTTTTTTTTTTTACGGTTAAACATAGAGATAATGAACACATCACAAATATAATTTATAGTCTTTTGTTGATAAATTTAACGATTTTTTTTTCTGCTACGTACCACAATATATACTGACTTATATTAGGACAGGTAAACAACAACAACACATCTTCACGCCAGTTCCCTAATGGGACAGTTACAGCGCCATATGTCACAATGACTAGCCTGACCAAGGCTTGCTCCACATTCGTTATTCTCTTCATACAAAGTATGTATGTAGGTAAGTAAGTCTTACCTATTTTAACATTCACAACATTTTTCTTTTCATCATAAATATGAAATAGTGACTCTACTACATAATTTACTTATATATAATAATTGAATGTTACACATTCCCAATAATTTATTTCCGGTATAATAAATAACTACACAAAATAATAATGTGCTATGCAATATTGTTTATGCTCAGGGGCCATAATGGAATAATTATTTTCGTTATATAGTTCTTTTGCCAGGCCAGGAGACAAATATGGAAGTCTATGTTTGAATTTTGGCACGATAGTTTAAATTTTTAATTTTACTATTTGGCTGGTTTATTCTTTAATTCCAATATGAGTTAATAGCAATATTCTCTATAAAACTTACACCTAATTGGGGTGAAGGCCCTAGGAAGCATATCGCAGTGATATTTTAAGCCCCAATGCTAATTTGCCTACTACAATTTAAATAAATACTTGGTCTAAATACAACCCTGTCTTACCTTCTTTGTTGAAGTAGATGAATATTTTGAACAACGCTTTAGCGCGTAAAATATTTTTTTGAAGCCATGATTTAACGTTTTCTTAGATTATTATGCATTTTTACGTTATACTGAAGCTATAAGATGTTATTGTTCTACACATTTTGGCAAATAGCTTGACAATTCTGGACTATTAACATTTGATAACACCTGAGACCAATGAACATGTTTAAGAATGACCTTGAATGAAATTTAAGAATTAAATTCTACTAGCTAAGTAATACTGATTTCATATACTTAAATGCACATATTTAGTTGGTCGGCAGAGTGTTATCAATTTATCATAAAAATGTTATTAATTACATTTATATAAAATACATTTTGTAAATATATTCGGGAGCCTTTTACTTCTGCTCTGAAAAAGGAACATTTTTTATCTAATCATAAATACAATTACAATTAAAAAGTCTAAAACTACGACGAATTATTTTAGTAATCAGCGATTGCAGTGCCCTAATCGTTTGATGTCCAAATTTTATTCAATTTGCGTGTAATTTTAGAATTAATTCCTACACCTAATTACATTGTACCATTTTTAAACGTAAATATAGACCAAGAAAAACAGACATAACAATATTTAAAGCATTCCAATATATCTAGGCAGAGCCGGATGGTTGCATAATAATTATGTAGTAATTACTGGACCCCCTGGTAGGATGATCAAAATTGTCTCGCCATGTAGCAAAGCCTGAACAGAATCTACAGGCCCGCGTGGAGTCGGACCACTGACTACTGACACGTAAACGTAACGTAACGTAAACGTTTTACATAGCAAAATTGATCTAGAAAAATGGTCGGCCTAATACTTGGCTTGTTGTTCCAATTGGCCTTATACGGTCCGGTGTCCAATTGTCCCCTGTTACCAGTAAATCGCGTACTGACTTTTATCTATCTAATTCAATGACTTTCGTCTAATCAACTACTTCAACAACAATGTTCTCGACGCCCTCATTCTTGAACCTGACGTGGGGCTTGCTCTTCGCTCGCGGTGTCGGCGGGTTGAGGACGTGTAGCGGATGTCAGGCGGGGTCGGCGTCCGGTGACGTCACGAGGATGGGGATCGCTGGAGACTTTTCTATCAGGTGTTGATCACTTGGTGATCTGAAAATAAACCGCGCGAAATATTAATTAAATTCGAAACCAGTAGTTCTCAGAGAACAAACCCACTCCCACCGATGGGAGCCTATTGATGACTACAGACGCACACATATATTAGGATAATTATTGAGCAAATGCGTTGCCATGAGGAGACGTGAGAAGACCCTCGTCTCCTTCAATAACCCATCGTAAAGTCACAAACCGTACGAAACACGAGAGCATAGCCGTCACTTCAAGTTTTTCTATATCCTTTTTCTAGATTTATCCTACTAATAGTTTATTCATATGAACCTATAGTAATTACATTATTAAAGTTGACTTGTTATGGATATATGATAAGTTATACTTTTAGATTATTTATTATTATTTTGTTTTGCTCTCCGTCTATGTTAGTCAATAATGAAATCCCTCCGACGTCATCTAGGGGCCAGCGGAGTAGCTACTTCTAGTTGTTCATAAGCAAAAGCATTAGTAACTTCATCATCATCATTATCAGCCCGTATCGGCCCACTGCTGGACGCTGGCCTCTCTCAATGAACGCCAAGACGATCGATCTCCTGCTACTCTATTAGTAACTTACTTTTTAATATTATTTTGTACTATTTTGTGGTCGTGCCCATTCATATGGCCAACACCATTGGGCGTGAGACCGTGGACTCTCTTCATGCTGGCGTGGCTGTGGCTCCTGTGGATGTGATGGCCCTCTTTGGTCTCATGTCTCCCATCTGCCAGACCTAGAGACGAGTTGTTCTTGGGGAGCTCCGGACCCTTCTCAACTGCTAAGTACATTTGACTGGGGTTCCTGACTTTTTCATTGATGTGCTGTACGAAATTTGTTTGGGCCATCAGCCTGTTCTCTCTAGCCCTGGATTCGGGTATCTTGATCTCTATATGCTCGTCCAGCGACATGGAGTCCACGGAGCTCATGTCCAGCGTGTCGTTTGATAATGTTTTAGGGATGGTTCCTAACATGCGATCTGGAAAATTAAAAACAATGAATATATCAAAATAATATATTTATTTGTAATAAATTGTCTATGTGTTGGGTCCAGTGGACCAGTGGACCCAACACATAGACAATAGAGCAGTTAAAAAACACACGAATATTTTACAAAGTACTGTTAGGAACGGTGTATATCACCTCAGCCTAAAGCCTGATATCACACTGATATTCAGGCCATCATCAGGACAATACAATTGTAAGCAATGCAAATGCTTTGCAATCTCTAGTTAGTGGCGGAATAGAAGGAGACCGTACGTCGCATTCGGCTGCAGTGGAGAAAATGACACTATATTATACTCTGTATCATTAAATTTTAAATTTCTTTTGACGAGCACTAGCACGGGTTGGGCTGATGGTAATACCAGGCCAAAGAGCAACAAGAGGCGGCGCTATTGCGCACGAGACAAAGGACAAGGACGGGAACCTCACCCCATTGCAATGTCCCAAAGTTGGTGGGATTGTCCTGTGGTGCGGGGCAAACCTGCTGTGGAGGAGGCGTCGGTCCCTTAGGGGACTGACCAGCCGTCGAGGTTCCCTGATGATTTTTGTTCCGGGGCACCTCACCAGAGGCGGCACAGATGGTACTCGCGGTGATTTTTGAGGGTATTCGGCACTGGACTCCACCCAGGGCCAGTGAAGGCGCGCGAATGCGTCTCCCCGCGTAAAACGGTTGGGCTGATGGTATAGGGCATGTCTGTCTGTCACGCTATCTAGGCTGTAACTAGTACTTTTCACGTACCAATGTTATATTAGTAAACTAGTAATTATGTAGCATGCAATTCTCAGTCTTGTGTCCTTTTTTAAATCTCGCTTGTCAAGTATCAAAACTCAACACTAGGGCGGGGCGACATTCAGCTAAGGTGGTGAATTTCATACCCGGTTTCGACATGAGAGCAAGAGGTACGTCCCCGGTCGTGCCCAACTCACAGGCACAATGAAACAAACGATACAAATCTCAAGATTTAAGCTACACACCTAATTTCTGCGAGGTGGATACCGTAGCACGTAACTCGTCCAGTTGTTTGGCGGAACACAGAGGCGTGTCAACTTCATAAGTGTTATTGAATCTTGTGTAGTCCACCTGGAAATAATCATTGTTTTAGATTAAATAACACATAAAATATTACTTATGCATAACACACCTTGATCAGTTTGATCGGGTACTGTCCGCAGGTGGTGTCAAGAGTCTTCACAACCAACGTGTCTGTGTGAAGCGAGTATGTAGAGGAGGCAAGGCAGGTATGTAAGGATCGTGGTATGTGGCGCTCTGTTCCCTCTGCCTACCCCATTAGGGAACTGGCGTGTGTGCGTATATGAAACATTATTTGTTACCTATACCTTTAGTCAGTTTAGTAAGAGGCTGAAAGTCGAATCGGGAATCAACCGGGGAGGTACCTCCTACTCACATGCCACCGTCGTAAAATGACAATTATGCTTTTTGTAAGTAGCTGGTGGCCCCAAGGCCGAGCGAAGAGAGGCTGTGGGCAACACATTTGCATGACAAAAACAATGCCAATGTTTATGGGCTCATGGTTATGGGCTCAATGGTTGCTCATTTGCCCCCTTCCCATACTATAAAAAGCCTATTGCATATTAATTAATATCTCTATATATTACACAGACTAATTAATTAACTTTGTGAGTTCAAACCCGAACTTCCTATAAGGAGTTCGACGCCTACTTCTAATAAAATCAGCCCTGGATTCGCGATGATTGCATTAGCTATTAAATTTTACTAGGCGTATCTAAGAAAGCTTTGTTGCTACTGAAAGGCAGGAAAACACGAAGTAATTTCCTATTTTCCATCTCAATATCCATTCGTTTGAAAAATATGCTCCATACATATAAATGCTGAAGATATACGAGTACACAGAAGTGACTGAAGATATTTTTTAACGCTGACTGACAATTTCAAACTTTGTACAATTTTTGGCATTTCGGAATGGCCAGAAAAGATTGCTCGTTTCATCAATAGTTATGGTGTCTATAATCTGTACATTCTGGTCAAGTGGTAAGCGTGTACTTAGGTCATGATGTCTCGGGTACGTTTCCTGGCTTAGACCAAAAATTGTTATAGTGATTTTTCGATATTTACCAGTCCAACGGAGTAAGAATCCAAAGTCGGGAAGTTGTCGCTATCACTTTGTGTACCTGAGACCTCTCCGGTCGTGTCAGGCTTCCCTCTTAACGGAATAGGAAAACAAGGGTAGAGAGTGCACTTGTGTCCCTGTACTATAACATTTTCCGAACAATTGTAACACGAAATAGTAAATTGATTATAAAAACTACGAGAGGTTACATAATAGATAGACGTTGTTCGTTCAACAACTTTATATCAACTTTATATTATTCTAGATAGAAGTTATGGTTTAGAATTATGAGTCGTAAAACAACTACGTAAGATACAATGATGCAAAAATTGTATACAATGTTGATTGGCACGCGAGTTCTTTGACGAGAGAAAAATTAAGAACAGATAAGGATTATTGTATGTCACGTATGTGAGATAATAACTCGATTACATTGATTTTAGAGAAATGTGCTATGGAAAACTGTAGCCTCATTGAGAATCAAACCTTTTGTAAGATGATTTTACCTTCAAACGTTACCTTTAACCTTTTGTCAATTTTAATTTTACTAACTTCTAATAACCCTGGCGTATTTTACTACTGTAGTGTGTATCTACGTATGCACTGTCCGGGCACTATCGTTTATCGGTGCACAATGTGCACTAGTAAAAAGTCATCCAAGTATGAATCTACCGCGCGCGACTAGCGTCCAAGAGTGGGAGGTGTATGAGCATAATTTTATAAATTAATTTATAAACATTGCGGAGCTTACATTTGCAGGCGCATGCACTCAATTTATGTGAAACGAGCTACAAATATAACACAGTAATGTTTTTTTCTGTGGTATAAATTTTTTAAATTGTTTCTTTCATCTGCACAGTTGTTAGTAGTATATGAGACATACACTTGAAGACTAGAAGAACCTGTGGGTATTCTTGACAGAGGGACGCACAGCAACATAATCCTAGTGACAAGAGCGGAACCCTTATAATGTTATCGACTTTGTTGTCCCCGCCAAGTATAGGATAGATAATGTGTCACGTGAGTGATGCGCGGTCACGTTAGTGACATTACATCGAGCTGCAAAATAAATGAAGTTCGTCATTATTTTTGTTGTACTAACCTCATACTCTCCGGTTTCTTTTCTAAATGACACCATGGTCTCGAACCTGTGGCCCCATAGAATTTCCGATGGTAAATAACTGCTGCGCGCCTGGGTGGTCATACCCGTTGATTCAATAACGCCCTCTGGAATAGATAGCGGTAAAATTATAAGCGACGTAAATTTAAATTGTAGAATAGGCATTTTGAGTATATATTTTTTATAGATAGGGCCATTTCTGTATTGTATCCTAATAAGTAAGGCCGGATAGGAACCCCACCATGGTTCAAGCCTTGTCGTGGCGGTGGGGCTTAGTGGCCTGGGGTGAACCCAGGCGAAGCCAATTGAATCGAGGGGGATTTTTGCACCCCGCTTAAAGATCAGGAGGAGGAATCGCTCTCGGTAGCCCTCTTATAAGTGGGGCCCTAAGAGCAACGGGAGGCGGCGCCTTTGGGCACGGGGTAAGGGGCGAGGATGGGAACCTCACCCCATTGCACTGTCCCATAGTCGTGGGATTGTCCTGTAGTGCAGGGCAACCCCATCTGTGGAAGTGGAGTTGGTCGCTTAGGGGACTGACTAGCCGTCGAGGTGCCCTGAAGATTTGTTGTTCCGGGGCGCCTCACCAAGGGTGGCACTGATGGCACTCGCGGTGGTTTTTGTAGGTATTCATCACTATCATGTGCCGCGAGTCCCACACACCAATGAACCCCACGCAGGGCAGGTGAAGCGCGTAAATGCGTTTCTCCGCGTCAACAAAAAAAAAAGAGCCGGCTAGGAAAGGATCTCCCAAAAAACAAACGTAAAGACACAGGCGTCGGTACTATAGCAGTCTAGGGTCGGATAAGAGCAAAGTTTGCTCTGTAGGATGTTAAGGATGTGCGTAGCTGTAGAAATCACTTTCCATCACATGATACATTTATTATAGCATAAGGGGACAAACGAGGAATCGGATCCTTTTGATGACTAGCGATGCCCATGGTCATTCGCATGATCGTTACTATACCCCACCCCCCCATGGGCCAATATTCGCCGCTGCATAGTTTATATGCAAACCAGATATCCAGTTCTGTGTACATTTTTTCTCATGGTATTTATTTATAAAACTTCTAAGGACCGTGTCGTGATTTTATTTCACATTTCAACAAAAATCAACCCTTCAGGAAGTTATAACGCTCTTAATTTTTTTACTTCCACTGACTTGTTTTTACTCTTCCTGTTATATATTTGTAATTAAAGTAGCTAAACACAGTACTCTAATGTCTCATGATGTATATATACGAGGAGGTAGTGCGATGCATGGTGCATGACACCGGGGAAGTACCTCTCGCTCACTTGATATCATTGGGCAGTAATTGTAACCGACAGCAGCTACCACGGGTTGTGGTATAAAACATTGTACACTCACCGGCCACTACTTCCCTGCCGTGGTATGAGAAGGGTTCTTTGTCGCGCACGCCAGTTTAATCTACAATGCAGCGACACACCATCTTGATAGTGCCACCGAGCAGGTGATTACGTGACACGTGACGTCACGCATTACAGATGTATTAATGTATTTTCATACGCAGGGCAAAACACCAAAATTTTGCCAAAGGAGTGCCAAAAGAACGACATCGTGACTAATTTCTAAGTTTAGTTGTGTTGGTTTATTTGATTTCATGTAATAGGAACATTCGACACAGCTTGACTAGCTAACCACAATCGATCAACTAAGCTAAGCAACTCTGTGTGGAAATAATAAAGGGGTCGATAGCAATTGGCGTGCTGACTGAGAAAAGCCATTTTAGATTATCTATTATTTAGGAAAATATCAATATTGTTTCAGCAATAAAACGAGATTTAATGCAAACTATGTTATTTTTTAAAACAATTTAATGTGGAGCTAGAATAATACTATTAAGTACCTAACTTCTAGCTAGTTTAGTGCCTTCCGAAGCTGTAACATGTAGCTTGGTATGCTTTGAGGGGGATCTACCACGCAACTTGTTAGCCAATTACTTACACCTTGTTAAAATTTTGAGAACAGCCCCATGTACACAGGGACATGAAAATAATTCAAGTAGTATTTTTATATTATAGGTACATGAACGAGCACTAGAAGACTTTTGATAACTACCGACGCCCACAAACATCCGCATAATAGTCATTCAAACGCGTTGTCCTCGCCTCCCCCCGCATGGGCCACTGGCTACTCACAAACTGCACGTAACGTGGCAGCGATGCTGTACGCCGGTATCATGTGAACGGGAGGTACCTTCCCAGTCCTACCGGCCCAAATCAGCTGAAATACAGGGTGACACTACCTCTTACTGTTGGAGCTGCTCCCCTTACTCTTTAAAAAGGATTCAAGGCGCGCGATACAAAAGCACATGAGGAGTGAATTCGTGTGAAAAAGCGATCGAGCAACAGAGCATAACAACAGCGTAACGTTTTACGGCGTCTACATCGCTTCAGTTTCTAGCGCGTCGTTCACTTCAGAAGCATGTAATTCCTTAGGGAGTAAACATAGTCTTCTTTTATAGTAGACCGCTCACCGCTTAGACGTCTTTCTGGCGTCTTATCTAAAGTGGCACATGTTCTAATTAGTACTATATTTTATATTCTTGGCTGTTAGTAAGAAATATCTTGCTAACAGCCAAATATTGGCATTAAAATGTAATTAATGCGAAAATGAATGTCGCGCAATTTTGTCAACAGCGCCAGGTCGTAAGCGCAAGCTTATTATGTTGACATCAAAGCACGTGCCAGCCAAGTTCCCAAGACATACTTTGCGACTTAGCTGTTGTTACTGTCTACCAGTGCTAAAATACAGCTTTTGCATAGTTTGACAGTAAGCAGCATACTGTCTACCTATGCTGAAGCTGTAATTGTCTGCAAATAGAGACCAATATATAACGGTGGTAGAGACCAAATATAACGGTGGGGGTCTTTCTAAGGTCAATCGCAGTTTCCAGGCGTCTGGCATCTAGGATTCAGAAAAATCAATTGGTACGTTTCATATTTGTGCTTATTAACAAAGAGATCTATATTGTTTCATACAAAAATACAAATACATTTTGTGGCTAGTAATATAAATCTGAACAATTTGTTTATTTGAACGCGCTAGTCTCAGGAACTGTTGGCTCGATTGATATTTCTTTGTGTTGTGTAGTCCGTTTATCGAGGAAGGATATATTTAGGCTCTCCACCATGGTTCAAGCCTTGTCGTGGCGGTGGGGCTTTGTAGCCTAGGGTGAACCCAGGCGAAGCCAATTGAACCGAAGGGGATCTTTGCACCCCTCTTATAAGAAGAGGGGGCTTCAAGATCAGGAGGAGAAATCATTCTCCGTACCCCTCTTATAAGAAGAGGGGACCTAAGAGCAACAGGAGGTGGCGTTACTGCGCACGGGGCAAGGGGCGAGGATGGGAACCTCACCCCATTGCACTGTCCCAAATTCGGTGGTGTTGTCCTGTAGTGCTGGGCAACCCCATCTGTGGAGGTTCAGTTGGTCCCTGAAGGTGCCCTGATGATTGTTGTTCCGGGGCACCTCACCAAGAGCGGCACTGATGGCACTCGCGGTGGTTTTTGTGGGTATTCTGCACTATCATGTGCCGCGAGTCCCACACACCACTGGACCCCACCCAGGGCCGGTGAAGGCGCGTAAATGCGTTTCCCCGCGGCAACAAAAAAAAAAAAGATATGTGTAGGCTATATAACACGACTCTACGACTAATAGGACCGGAGTTACGCGGGTGAAAACGCGGGGTGATGCTAGTCATCCTATAAAATATTACTCTATTATTTTGTACAAAATTATATAAATCTCTTTATTCTAATTTTGTTTACGGTAGTGCCATGCAGCAGCATGCTTGTTCAACTCGGCTGCATTTCATATGATTGCAGACAAATTGCACAAACACCATTGGAGACGCACCCCTCGGTCACAGGGTATGGTCCTGGGAGACAACTGCGATATCGCGATCCGATCCGTGTAGCCTATGACAGTACAGGAGTCAACAAAAAAACTCCAACTACTCGTTTGAGCTGTGTGTCTGTGTAGTCGAGTAATAAGCCAGAGCCGACTCACCAAGCATAACGACGACTTCAAACTTCTCCTTCAGCATATCGGAGGCGGTCAGGCTGTAGAGCGGCGAGCTCTCATTGATCTTGTGAACTATGGTCATAGGCCAGATGAACATCAGCCGGTCCTCCTCTCCATCAGCCCCAACCTTCAGCTCTTGCTGGTAAAAAGGCAACGTTTCGTTCTCTCTGGTCACCTGTCAATATGTACATGATTAATAAAAAATAACAATGATGTTGATAGAACGCATTCTGTACATTTTTCTGTATTGTGAAAAAAAAAAACTCTTTCCAAAAAATCGTTAATATATCATCTGTTTCAGGAGAGTTTTTCTTAGTAATAGATTTAGATAATATAAAAATATTTTTTTTATTTGTACATATCTTATTCGTTTAAGAACGTGGATATATAAAGTGGCGCTCCTTACAATTTGATTCCATAAGCCTCTTATATGCCGATAACTGTTAAGCTTCTAACAAATTATTTAAATACATAATTAATGTACAGAGCTATTTATTTATAAGCTGTAATATAAATAAAAAGATAGCATGCTGTTACAGCCAATTAAACAATGACTAAGTGATATCCGACAATCTCGAATTTTAAACTTTAAGCTCATACTTTAAACACCAATATTCACTGTTGAAATGTCATAGACTGAAAAAAATGTGCTATAAAAATAAATTGATTACAAAAATATATTAAAACTTTTCATTGTGCGTAGAAACAGTTCGATCAAAAACCCCACCATGATTCAATTCCTGTTGGGTGGTGGGGCTCAGTGACATGAGAAGAACCAAGACACCTTGAGGAAGCCAAATGAACCAAAAATCGTCGTACCCATAAAGGGCACATAAGGGTACTTATAAAAGTATAGGGAACTAAAGAGCAGAAGGGGTTCGAAGAATCTTTTATTCTTCATGGATTCATGAATTAAATAAGGATTTATAATAATAAATTTTATTAGCTAAGCTTTAAGTTTGTTGTTATTAGCACATTCTATACAGACATGTAGTGAATATAACTGGCGTTTTATTAGGGTTACCGAGCACTGATTTTCGATTATCGAAGTCAATGGCAATGACGATGAATTTAGAGACGATTTTTAATGGCATAATAATCATAGACTACGAGAAGAATATAACAGTTCAAAGTAATTATGCTGTAGTGATAAAGTCATTATTTCATTGGCATAAACTAAAATTATTGTTAAGATAGCGAACAATGGCGAATACAGAATCACGCCTTGTATCAAGATTACCAAAGGATAACCAAACGTTTTCTTGAACCTTAAAATCGAATACAACACCAAAAAAGTACAAAGCGGAAAAAAGGTAAGTGTGAATATGTGTATATTTTAATAACACCGACACACTTGTAATGAGTTAGAGCAAGCAATCCTTAGATGGGTCTAAAGATCTAGTCATAAGATATATAGAGCATAGGGTATATACATATATGTACAACGCGAGTTTGGTATGTAAAGGTCTTGCAAATTTTTTTTATCCTTTAAAATTAAAATAAAGAAAAACATGCAGAAATTGCTTTAAGTACAAAAAAATTAAAAAATGTAAACATAGCAGTGCAATACATTAAAAAACTTGTGCAAATGGAATTTACAAAGGAAGTTTCAATGCGCAAATATTGATAGAGATGTGTACAAAACAATGTGCATGTGTTAACTTTGCATACCAAATTTAGTGTATTATTTGCAAATTTTTCATAAGGTGGCGTGTACCTTTTTGCGAATCAACTGAGCACGGACATGCGCTTCCAATATATGAGATTTACGTATGTCCCCAACTCTGAATAGAAGACAAAATTCACCGTCTCTCAGACATATAACCGCCTGCCTAGAGAAGAGGAGTGTCGTGTTACGTTTCTTGGCGCGCGCCAGTTTCGCGAATATTAGACCCACCTATGGAAGAGAAAGTGAAACTTGTAATAGTGTTAAATATTAACCAATGACCGGACAAGGACCATCGAAGTGTGGTTACATTAAGTGTAAGCGTGCTGTTTGAAATCCCCAATCACTAACCAGTATCTGCTTTGTCGAAATAATATACCTTGCGACGAATAATTTGCGCTCTTATGTGTGCCTCAACGATATGTGACTTCCTCATGTCACCCACTCTGAACATCAAGCATAGCTGGCCATCGCGTAAGCAAATGACAGCATGCCGGGAGTATAATAGCGTCTGAGCTCGTTTTTTTGGTCTAGACAGTTTGGCAAATACAATTCCCACCTAAAATAAAAGATATTAATGTAATATCCATCTTACCTATCAATAAAACCTGTTGCGTCATCTTATGCTGTGCCAATCTGAGTTTAGGGCAACATCGAAAACTATTTTGGATCTTTGTCTAAGTGATATTCTTATTTAACTTTAGTTACAGAAATCTCTATTACTACCTTGGTTTGTTCATATGTGAGAATTTTACCAACTTTGATTTTTCAAGTCTGTATTATAAATCTACCTTCAGACTGACGACAGCTATCGGTCTGAATTATGTGGCTACGTATTCGTATGCCAACTTTAGTAATAATAGATTTTTCCCAAAACCAACTATTAATTTCCCTACAGTGAAATGTTATTAGACATTAGTAAGAGGACGGTGTCATGATGCAGCAGAATTTGGGCTACACAACCGGGGAAATACCTATCGCCCATTTACCGTCCTAAAGGGACATCTTCGGTGTCGGGTTTTGTGCGGCTTGTGAGTAGCTGCTGGCCTATTGGAGGGGCGGACTATAGGAGGGTAACGCATTGGTAGTAACACAGTAAATATGAGATGTTCATGGACGTCGGTAGTCGTAAAAATGGTCTCCAATGGCAAACGAGAAATCTGAGCATTTCTACTAAACATAAAAAAAAGAAAAATACTAGGATAGTTACAACATTCAGTCTATTCACAACGTACGGTAAGTCTCGTAACATGGGAACTTCTTACTGGATATATTTTAATTTTAAAGAGCGTCTGTAATCTACTCGGAGTGCTGGCTGGGTGCCATGTTTATTTTGATATTAAATTAACATATTGGCTCTAAAGGCGGAAGACTAAATGAAAAGTATTTTAACGAGTTTTAAACGACGGCTATTTGTTTATGGTAAATTGGTAACAATGAAAACAAATGGTGTTCAAATACAATGCAGGTTCTAAATGATAGATGTTGAACAGATAGATATATAAGTTCATCCGTATATCATTTTTCACAAGGAACTAATGAGGTGCAAACCAATGACAGATCAATTGTGCTAATGAATACGCAATCTATATATTCATAACGTGCTTTATAATAGGCTTCAAATAAATACAAAACGCGACTCATGGTTAATTTATAAAAGTTTTCGTGACTTAAAGCCGGTAAAAAATAAAATATTGCTGGGTTTTAGCTTTGTTCGAGTAAAAACCGTGGTATATTATATACTTAATTATTGTGTGGCATTTGATATTATACACGTACTAGTAAAATGCTCGTATACCTAGCAGTGCTTAAATGATAAAATTAATTATTTTTCTTTGTTACCAATTTGCCCTAAATGTTTTCTATGCCAAACATCTTTTCTTTGATGACGTACTGAATTCTAATCATTATTAAAATAATTATTTTCATAGATATTTGTTATTATTTGGATTTTACAAGTTTTTCACTTTACAATGTAATTATAATATTTGTAAGTGGCAAGTGAGCAAGTCTGTGTGTATGTTTTTGTTGTTTCACGCAAAAACTTCTCAACAGACGGCTGAATTTTGGCACAAGATCACAATGTGGAATAACATAAGAATTAGTTTTCAAACTCAGAAAAAAAAGGTCACTTTGGGGATGAATTTACGTTAGTGAAACTGCGTATCATATTAGCAATTTTTTCCCTAACTTAACCTAACATTCCCTACTTTTATTACATAGGAATTGGGCCGGCACGACCGGGGACGACCTCTTGCTCACATGATAGCGGCGTAAAGTAATATCTTCGGATTCACCTTACGTGCGGTTTGTGTGTAGCCGATGGCCCCTTAGGGGGAGATGAAAAGAAGGGTAACGAATGGGCATAGAAATTATTACGAAGTTCATGGGCGTCGGTATTCATAAAAAGACTCCGATTTCTCGTTTGTACCCCTTTACTATAAAAAAAAAGCTTATATAAAATTTTAACTGTGATCAGGTACGTGTTTGTAATAACTGGTAAAATGTTGGATAAAGAGAAACTAGTGTAGGGGCGAATATTTAAATTATCTTACCATAAAAACTAGTGTAGGGGCGAATATTTAAATTATCTTACCATAAAAACTAGTGTAGGGGCGAATGTTTAAATTATCTTACCATAAAAACTAGTGTAGGGGAGAAAGTTTAAATTATCTTACCATAAAAACTAGTGTAGGGGCGAATGTTTAAATTATCTTACCATAAAAGCTTGAATGAAAACACCGACGATACTTTGCAGGCACATGACGAAGATGGCTTCGGGGCATTCCTCATTCGTAGTCCTAGATCCATAGCCGATAGTGTGTTGAGTTTCCACGGAGAACAGAAAACAGCCAGTAAAAGAGTTAACATTATTGAGACAGGGGACGAAGGCTTGAGAGGAGTTCGTTGGGGGGGTTAAGTCGCCGTGCGTGAATATGATGAGCCACCATATCAGGGCAAACAGGAGCCAGGAGAGAAGGAAGGAGAGCGCGAACACCAGCAGCGTCCAGCGCCACTGCGCGTCCACCAGGGTGGTGAAGATGTCTTGAAGGTACCGGCGCCTGCGCTTCGCCACGTTCCACTGGACCACGTTACAGTCGCCGTGCTTGAAGATGACGCGCTTTCGCATGCGTCGAGCTGCGTAGCGAGCCTGACGGTATCTGGAATAGAGATTCCTCCATGAGATACTCAGCTACGGGCATGACTTAGGGGTTCTTCAGGAAAATAGGCTAGTCTTATAAATCCATTTATCCCAGGGCACAGGTGGGGGAAACGAGATATAGCATTTCTAAGACTATCGACGTCCATGAACATCCGCATAATTATGCCGATGCGTTGCCCTCATTCGTCGGACGTCTTCCGACAAATGATGATTAATCATTTCATAAATAGTAAACTGTGATTACGTAGTCACTCATTGATAGAGCAGGCTGTGGTCGATGAATTGCAAATAAATAGTAAATTTAGTTAATTTTAGTGGCGCATGCCATGTGTTCTTCTGAGTGTGTGACCAGCCACTACAGCTATTGCTATTGCCTATGTCCAGCAGTGGCCCAATAAGGGCTGATAATGATGATGACTGTGTTTTGACCTGCAGTTCGACTTAAAGTCGGCTGAATAGATGTTCAATTTTTCAGGCTTTCTTTAGATTATCTCAACTGATTGCTACTCTAAGAATATGGAAGAAGTGAAAAACTTAAGTCTTCCTCATATTCCACATGCGCCGTAACAGGCTATTTGCTCAAGAAGTAGAGGTAAGACATAAGTCAATAATATATATATAATAGGGCGACAAACAAGCAGGCATTTTAATATCTACCCACGCCCATAAAGATCCGCACAATATGCAATTGGTATAGCGTTGCTCGAGCAAGGTTTTAGTGTACAATAATTTGAGACGGCAGCAAACGCGGGCGAAGCCAGGGTGGATAGCTAGGCTTATAAATACTGACAACACTTGTTTCTGTTTTAAGAGTCGAGTTACAGAGCGTGATTTAAACCCTGGAGCCAGACGTATTGTAAATCCTCCCCGAATCTTGTTATACACTATGGGGGATATTTTTAAACTAAGGCCGTCCGACGACAGTCTGGAGTATTCCGACGCATATTAACATCCGGATAGTCGCTATGCAGATGCGTTGTTTTCCTGGCAAGACAGGAGAAACAGCGGGATGGAGTGGCCATACCAGAACAGGAATCCGGTCCGAATTTAAACCAAATCCTTTGAGTAACTTTTTGCGTCGAAAATCAAAAATCACACACACGTGTTCCGCAACATCATACGCTTAAAAATACTCTGATCCTTGTACAATAAATGGATCTTTTATCATCATTATTAATCTTTTGAGGCCCAGTTACCAAACATGAGCAACATTATGATTTATAATTTTAATTTACTTGCATTTTTGTCTATGAAAGTACAGAAACCTGCCCCCCCCCCTACAGTTATTGGCATGTTAGACGTGTCGGGAGCTTGAGAGTTGGGACTATGACCGTCTAGACTCGACTAGACAAGTCCGCGGGTGATGTGATTAATGGCTATTTACCACTTTCCTGTCGGTCTAGCCTCTAGCGTACTGCCTTCCTGTGGAGAAAATTATCCTAACCACGCTGTATTAGATATAATGCGTCTTGGATTATATCATCATTAAAGTTAAGTTATTACTAATCATTAAATGCTAGTACATCTACTGGGCATACGAGTTGTGGATGTACTAGCACACGTCTGCCTGCCTCTTCGGGGATAACAGGCCTGGAGGTACTTTTTTGTTACTAATTATGTAGTAGCAGTAAGTAAATAATTATGATAATAGAAAAGCCTGTATTTGAACCGATACGACTTAGGGATCTATTCTGTTGTCTATGGGCGTTGGTGCCGCAACTGCTCGTTTGCCTCTTATGCGTCACAATTTTTATAGCATAGGCGGGCAAACGAGCTAATGGTGCCTATTTTACGACTACCGACATCCATGTACATCCGCATAATTACTATACCGATGCGTTGCCCTCCTTTCCTTCCCTCCCATGGGATATATCGGTTACTCACAAAGCTCACACAAAGTGATACGCTAGATGTCACTTCACGGCTGTATAATGGTAGCGAGAAGAACCACGTCGGTAGTGGCGCCCCAGTTCCGCTACGATGCAACAGGGCGATACCTCTCACCAAAAGTGGTAGAATAAAATGTCTCTATACAAACGACACATACTAAAAGCGATATGTATCTACCTACATTTACGTATATATTAGTTATTTCTAAATTTGAAAAAAAAAATACAATTTTTTTGTAACGTAACAAATTGTGGAACGTCATATAATTGTTAAATCGTACACAATTTTTACTAGTTCGGAAATTTTGAATTTATTTAAAGCGGCAACTTTATTGAAGGCCGGTATGAGACACCCTATGACACGCGGGAGTTAATTTGTAAACATGCACTCAAACTGGCGGGTGATCAGTGTTAAATGAACAAATGAAGTACGATATCAAATGTCATCGTCCATAAAATCACCTCGAATCAATCATTATGGAGTAGCAAATACAGTCAAATTGTTAGTAATCCATCACGTAAATAGAATACCTACATATGTAATATTCAAAGTCATGTCGTATTACAGGGGGCGCAAAACATAGCGGTGAAGGAAGTCGTTAAAGTGATAATTTGTTTGTAGAAAAGACACATTCTTGCAGTGTAGCAAGAACCCATAAGGATTTACGATATAAAGCACTTGATGTTTAAATCAAACCAAATCAAATGTATTTCAATAAACACACATAATTGTTACACAATGTTATACAGTTCAGTATCTACATCATGCGAAACCTACACATGGTTCATTTCGTCATAAGTGTGATTATATTTATTTAATAAAATTATCATGATGGGTCAGGAACTTTTGATGATTTAGTTTTAGTTTATTTTAGTCTAATTTTGCATGGATTACGTACGTCTCTAACAGGCAGTCTCCTGTTGCAAAGTGATATCGTTTCCAAAAACGCGCAAGCACTCTTCGACAGCAAAACTTTCTTCTCTTTCCTTCAGGCACAGCCTTCTTTGCATGCGTCATGGGCCCCTATTATCCACCGACTGGATGAGTACTAATAGATATCAGTAATGGAACCAATAATCCGACCACTCTAATTTATAAAGTCTGATAAAAACGAGTGAGTACTAGGCTCGCATAGATAGTGTAAAAGGTTTGTAAATTGATTAGCAGATCTGTGCTGGACGTGATATGGACTTGCTCATACAGAGATTGCAGACAATTATGAAGATGCGTCATCTTATATTGACGCACTAAATCTCTGGATTTAGTATCGCATGTGTTGGTATATTCATATTTATGAATTATTGTTGGAAAATGGCCCTTTCCATTAACAGTTGTGGGACGAAGTCGGCATTATAAACCCCTGTTTTTACTTTCTTGGAGATTGACACAAAACAAAATTTTATTCTAAAATTAATTATTGTATGTAATTACATATTTTGCACATTAAAGTTGAACCTGCTTGATTGGTGATTCAATTTATCCCGTTAACAATTGTTTATGTGTTTTTTTTAGCATCCTGGCGAATGCCCATGACAATTTTAAAGCATTAACGGTTATTTTCCAATCTATATTTTTTGCTAATATTTAGCCAAAAGATTCGTATGAATATAAGTAAATTCCACAGTTGACTCAGTGTTGACAGCCTCCGACCCGTCGGACTGATGACCTTGTCAGTATCGCGGGGAGCCACTGGAAGCAAGATGTTTGTGACTGAGATTTGTTGTGACTGAGATTTGTGTTAGGGGAGGATTGTGTCCAGTAGTGGACGTCTTCTGGCTGTTGATGATGGTAATGATCAATAGCCAACTGCTTCCAATGCTCCAACACTACCTACACAGCGATAAAGTCTATTCAGTTTATTAAACGAAGTAATTTCGTATTCAACATGGCCTGTTATAGTTCTTACGAATATTTTTGCAGTTCCATTATATTAATACGAGATGCAAGACCACTACAACTATTTAATGAATAGAAGAAATTTGAATTTGTTACAGTTGAGTATGTAGAACTAGTGCAGAATTCTGATCTCTGGCCGATCACTAGTTTAAAGTGTTGTGCACTCTTTCACGCAATATTATTGTAATAAGTAGCACACCAGAAAAGATTGAAAACTTATAAAAAGTGGCTCTGTACTGATGTAATTTCAGTTACAACCCATAGCCCTTTGCCCTTGTGGACTTTTCGGCCTTGGTGGCAGGGAGTATGGCTTGGTGTAAAAGTTGTGGTAAATTAATTTGCAGGTTTAATTCACGTGATCGCTTATTTGCAGTGAGGTGGAGGATGATAGTACTCGTACGGATTTAGATCAGGGACGAATGTTTTGTCTGCTCTCGTCGTAATACGTGGATGCGTACGTGAAACGTGTCTTAATGTTACTCAGTGCGTTTCAGATCTAAAGATGTGTTTTCATATTTTAATATCTTCTTTTTTTGTATCTGGTCTTATGATATAAATATTATATAACATAATTTTGTGTTATATAATGTGTGACATAGAAGACGAGTAGTGAATTGAGGTTCAATATGCGGGATTTGGATTTTTTTCATTGAAGTTGTCTACGTCCAGTAGGGTGCCTTCTAGCTATCCATCATTAGTGGTTGCAAATTATGACATTCATATTTCATGCATTTTTAACAGGATATGCTGATGCAGTCGTTCCTTACTACTTTTCGCGGTTAAGCGGTCAGCACTTTACATTACTAGTGACCAGGGCATAAGAGGCGTAGCCACCATCTTGGCATTGCCCAATTCCCAAATGTGAAATAAAATAAATTCGATAACTTCTTTTTTTACGAATGATAAATATATAGTCAATTTCATGATTATTACATGATTGGAGAGATTGGCTTTAGACTTTTAGATGAAAAACAGATGCAACTGTTGTCATTGCATTAGCCTGAGCATAATAAGAAAGAGGTAGTGCCATACTGCATAGGTGGAGATAGTGCCATTCATGGTGCACACTACATCCTCCTGTGCAACGAGATTGGGCCGGCACGACCGAGGAGGTACCCCTCGCTCACATGATACGGCCGTAAAGTGACATTATCAGTGTCGCGTTTCGTGCGGTTTGTGAGTAGCGGGTGGCACAATGTAGGAAGGAGAGCACCGCATCGGCATAGTAATTATGTGGATGTTCCTGGGCGTTGGTAGTCTAATAAGGCTCCGGTTTCTCGTTTTCCCCCCTATTCTAAAAAAAAAACATATCGGCTAATTTGCTGGCATTATCATTATTCCACGGACACTGTCGAATACGGCCGGACAGATCCTCGGCCAGAGAATAGTATGCGAAAACTAACATTGATTAAGTTTAACTATACTAAAAAAGGCCTACTAAAAAGACGAAACGCGACACCGTAGGCGTCACTTTACGGCGGTATCAAGTGACTGAGAGGTACCTCCCCGGTCATGCCGGCCCAATTCGGTTGCATAGTAGGATGTAGTATCATGCACCATGCCTGTTAATACCTCCCCCGATGCAGCAGGGCACTACCTCGTTCTAAATCTATCAAGAATGCCATCCTTAACTCAACTTCCCTCCAATATGACACAAAACGTGGTGGCAGGGTCATCACTTGTAAAGCAGTATCATCACAATATAATTACTGCACTCTGCAACACCAGTGTAAAACAGGAAATGACAGAGATCCCTGAGACGTCGGTAAATCTACGAATGATTGGCAGCAATAGCTATTAGTCACAACTAAATATCAGTGCAAATCTTAATGAGAATTGTATCCGATGATTTATCCATCCGATGATTTATCCATTTGGTTAATGCCAACAGACTTGATCGAATTCCTATGAATGACTTGATTGTTATGACATTCTTGGATATTTCAACCGAGAGGATAATGAAATGGCTCACAAATATTATGCACATTAGAAAAATAATCAACAAACGACAAAAAACAAACACTGAACAAGAGTTAGTCAGTATTTAAATGATCCGTAAAGCTGTTGTGTCATGCTAAGATCTGAAACTTTTTTATATAGAACAGGGGGCAAACAAACAGTTGGAGCTTTCTTTGACTATCGAGGCCCATCGACATCCATAATTACTATGCATTGGTCTCCTGGTCTCCCCTCCTCCGGCTACTCACACACCGGCTATTCAACAGTGTGAATGATAGATACCTCCCCGGTCTCGGCTCTACCTCTTACTAACTCGTGGTATTTTTATCAATTAATTTAAAAACGATATTCGGTTTCATACACACATAGACACGCATTCACATAAATTACATCCTATTAATTTTTCGGGACATATTTATTTTACTCCAGAATGTAATCTTCGTGAATGCCAAATTTCAGCCAAATGTGTGAAAGGATATCTTTATATTTGTATGAAATAGGAGCCCACAATTCTAGAACTTTATCATTACTATCTCCTTTTTCTCAAAGTGTAATAAAGGACAAAAATGTTAAACACCTTTGTTGTGAACCGCGCGGTAAATAGTATAAATCACGATTGGATTGGCGATTTCCCTCTCTTTCTCTCTCTCTCTCTGAGATCTCTGGGCAAGCGCCCCCGGTTACCGTAAGCCCCAAAGACCGAACAGAGGATGCGTAAAAAGAATTGTACATATGTTTTTTTAATAAGCATAATGCAGTATTGCAACCAAACTGGGGTGGTATATATCTTTCACGGTGTTGTATTTACAATTGGAGGAAAGGAGAAAAGGTGTCCTTACGCATCGGGATAGTAATCGTGCGGACGTTTGATCTAAAAGTTTCGACTGCTCATTTGTCCTTCTATAATTAAAAAACTTGTATCTGCCCGTGTATTTGCCACGAGCTAACACGACAGACTTAGATAAGGACGGTAACCATACTCTTGTTATTTAAAACTCCACGTGTAAGTTTTCAACCGTAAATGCGATCGTCAAGAGATATTTTATGCGATAAAACGATTTTTTCCATTGTGCTGTATAACATTCAGTCGTATCTAATTCCATAATAGACAGATCACGTCATAGGGTTAGCCCAGCGGTCGTGTGGGACTCACTGCCGCATCGACTACCCACTAAAACTGACTGCAGTGTTTTTCCATCTCTTCCGTCTGTCGACGGAGCCAATCTTTAGTTTGGGGTGACGACTCAACCTCGTGTCGCCACCCAAATCTCCCTAGGCTGGCAGAGAGCGGCTGTTACGTGCAGCCGTGTGAGTGTCCTGCGGCCCATTAGTGGAGAAAAGGGAAGGAGGGAAACGCGTCTGCATAATAAATAAACGAATGCTTGAGGCGAAACCAGATCATGATATGATAAGTGTCTCCTCAGCGCCATCATCATGCTATCATCTTCTGCCTCATATACTATCTTGCTTTTCTATACTGCCGGAAATATCTCCGGGCCGACTCAACAGTCATTACATACATACATTTACATTAGATGATAAATTGATTCTGTTCATTATTTAATCAAATATAATAATAATTTTCACAATGAAGGTACGACAATATATATTATATTAACCGGAAACTTTTGTGTAGTAGTTAGGCTACTAGTGAAACCACTAAAGAAATATTTTCGGGTTTCTCATCTTTCAGAAGCAACATCTATTATTTTATGGAAAACCGAAAGCATCAAAATTCAAACACAGTTGCCACATCTATTTTTTTATGGAAAACCAAAAGCAACAAAATTCAAACACAGTTGCCACAGGTCACAATATCTCAATTTGATTGTAACCATTCCATCTGTTTATTCCAACAATATACTTTAACCCAGCAGGTCAGCAGTGAACGGTATGACCAACCCTAAGGGCTTCTTGCCTAGTTAGCGCATTCACTGAACCCTTTATGAAAGTATTTCTGTCTACTTTGACACTCTTTACTGTTAAAAAACGATTATAAAAACTACGAAAGTAGGGAATAAGGGCATCTTACTAATGTACATTTTGGCAAAATTGAATATAATTACTGTGGTACTGGATACTTCTTAACGAAATGGTCTACTTCTTTAAGCAATTTCCTATTTGTTACCGATTAAAGATCTGCTGAGTAATTAGAATTCCAGATTACCATTCGTTGCCTTCGAAAATTCAATAAATTTAGAACAATAACGAATTGCATTTATGACATCTAACGAATTCGCAGATTTCTAATCGATAACGCAGTAAAATATCTACAAATTAATATGAATTTCTGATTACAACACGTTTGATTACAGTTAAGCGACTGTCAATAGCCATTTTCAGGTTCCAGTAAACCGACAAGACAAACGCCTATTTGAAATTGTTTGTGGTTTAAATTATGAGCATCGTTCAAAATTGTTCAAGATGAAATAATTAGAATACTCAAATAAAAACATTTAAAAATTTTAATATCGAATTGTCTCAAACTTTTTTCTACTTTTAGATACGTAGTCTCTACAAAAAACACATGCAGCATTTTATCAACTTACTTTTGTATTTCTTCTCTCCACGCCGATTCCGAAGAATTCACAGGTTTTCCGATCATAAACATAGACAATTGACTGATACATCTTTTAAGTCCTGACATTATTTTGTTATTGAATTTATTTTCCAGTACCTCTCCTCCGAGCGGTATTTTGTAATGCACCTACACTAATAATACACAGGATTCACTTTTGAAAATCCAACCAATATCGTCTTTAACAAGGAATGAACAGTTACACCACAGCTCTACCTTTCAACAGCACATTTATAAGTGATTCACTGAAGACTTCTTTGATATCAAATAATAGTATCACAAATTTACGCAGAGTGTCAAAAATCATTTTGGTAAACGCAAAACCGATAGAGCATAAAAAAATGGCGACGCATAAAAGAAACGCCTAGAACTGAGTGTGAAGGGAATAAGTCCAAGACTGAAGCGCGCGGATGTTTTACGAAACAGATGTGAAGACGATCACAAACAAACACCAAGTCCGTGCCAATGCTGGCAGTGGCGAAGCGTCGCGTCTTCGCGTCGCCTAGTCTATTTTTTGAATAAAATCCACTAAACCACGGCTTAATCTTCTCACGTATACTTAGACGTGTTAACGTAAATATTTTGATTTTATCATGTCTGGGCCCATCGGTAAACCTGTGGTTTTCGTTAAAATAATTACGCTATTAACAAATTTTATAGCTGCCGTGAAATTACTATTTTCATGACGCATTATATGACGCATACGTATCATCATAGCCTGATACAGAATCACTGATATATCAATGGATTCCATTTGATTGGAAATCTTAATTGTCTTAAGTCAAAAATTACTACGCATTGATTTCGGTTATATTTAAAACATTTTTGTAGCAACAAGTTCATTTTGGTACGTATTGCAGATTGAGAAGTATTTTTAGTAGTCTCACTAAACACCTGCTCGTTTGCTCTCAAGGCTCAACGTTAAATAATAAAGCGGTGTTAGAACAGGTAAAAATATGAATTCGCGTATAAGGAGTTCGAGTGAAAAGAAGTCATTATTACTTGATAGTTTTAAGTTTTCACTTCTATCGGCAATGTGGGATGGAAGAAGTGATTGTTTTTTTTCTCATGCTCAATATAGTATAAAAGTTTTAATCAGAGGTTGACCAATTTGATAAAGTGTGACAATATTATGATTATTGCAGGATATCCATATTTGTCGTGATGGATATTTCGCCATCATTTCGTAAGGACTTCTCCCAGTCACGGGAGCTCGTTTTTGCTGTACATACGCTTTCTACCCTTGGTTGACTGGTTAGTGGTTGTTTCCGATTGTCGCACATACCATTCATACTAACCCAGATAGGTCATAATGTACGCTTCTGTAATTACGAATGAAGTACCTCGAGATTCGAGGCACTCGGGTGTATATAAAGATACAGTGAAAAAAAGCACGGTCTTGTCGATGTCCACAAGAAATCACTAGACACGTCTAAGTTGTTATAACTGATAATATGTAACAAAAGCAGATGTATGTGTGTATGACATATGTTCCTTAATGTTTAATTTGTATGACATCATTTAACATTTGATAAATATATGTAACACAAATTCCTTCAGGTACCTCTGCGATACGACACATGTTCTCGACATGCTTAGCAAAATTTTAGGTCATATTTTATTTTGATTAGTCACTTGTGCTGGAAATTGATTTGACGTTCTATTTCATGTGAATAAAACTTGCGTAAACAAACGTGAGTTATTTCATGGAGGAGTCATGTGTCAACGAAATTCCCGACCTCGGCGCATTTGAAATAGAAGTAACATTTTCTTTGTTATTTTCAACTCTGTCACAGATGGAAGAGATGCATCCCAATAGGAGAATGTTAATGGTAGCTAATTAAACTGTTAGTACCATGGTCAGTGTGTTCGCGGGCTTCATTACCCGACTTTGTCTTCGGGGGCAGCTTGCGCTCGTTAGCTACAGAGCCTCGGCGCTGACATGAATGTATGGTCGATGGAGAGGATCATGAGCGGAAGGAAAAATTGACTACACCTCCGGTCCCGCCGGGGACTCCAATCCGGGACCATATGTAGTTAAACTCATTAAGCACTATACTACAAGGTTTCTATCATTCTTTCTCGTATAAGAGAAATATGCAAATTACATATTTCCGGATGAGAAAGGTCGGCCATTTGCATAAACGTTCTCTGTCATGGGCAAACCTGCGATAAAACGCGGGTGATTAAACAATATGCGGGCAGTACGTTAAATCATACTTAAATAGAATTAACTCAAAGATATTGCTGTATTTGGACGAATTCTGCTTCCTAGATTAGAACAGTTAGTGCAACGTGCTTAGCATCAACTTCTCGGCTCCAGACTGTTATTAGAAAATGTAATTTCCAATAACATGTTTTATAGGTTTGACCATATTGCATCATACACAGGAACTTACTATCTGTGGTTGTACATGGTTACCACTGGATCACTGCAGAGTACTCACCGTGATTCAAGGCCTTGTCGTGGCGGTGGGGCTCAGTAGTCTGGGGGAACTAAGACACATTGGGCGAAGCCAATTGAACCGTGGGGCTGTTCTTTGTATCCCTCTTATAAGAAGAGAGGGCGAGGTTGGGAACCTCACCCCTTTGCACTGTCCCATGGTGCGGGACAACCCATCTGTGGAGGTGGCGTCTGTCCCTTAGGGCAATATAATAATATATCCTATAGAGCACCATACCCAAGGCGGCACTGATGGCACTCGCGGCGGCTATTGTGGGTATCCTTGGTGGCACTATAATGCCACACCCCACTGGACCCCAAACAGGGCCAGTAGAAGTGCGTAAATGCGTTTCCACGCGTCAACAAAGAAAACTATTACAGATCAGCGGTCTGAGGCAGCCTACTACCAGACACTACACCAACGAGCGTACAGCGTATACGTATGAAGCACAGATTAAAAAGAATAGAAATGGAGGTCTCATTCGATCGCTTTAAAATACTCGTATATACAAGCACTAAAGGTGTTTTCAATTTTCGTTGCATTCTAATCGCCCCCCCCCCCCACACACATATATATGTATATAAACGATAGGCTTTATACATGCGACACAAGGACGAAGCTTTAGCCTCAAGAAAAACAATATAGAAATAGAAAGAAAAAAAGAACACATCCCGCCAGCTAGTGGGCGTAATGGGGTCGGCCTCTCGATGTACGTCCCATTGGGTCACACGTCCCGATCCTCACAGATTCCACCACATTCAAACAATGATATTAAAACAAATAATCAAAGATGAAATGAAACATTCTAAAGAATTACTAATGTATCACAAAAAACAAAAAATTTAACAGAACATACTGTATAAGGAGATCGGTCGTATTGGCGTTCATTGAGAGAGGCCTATGTCCAGCAGTGGACCGATAAGGGCTGATAATGATGATGATACTATATAAAAGTTGACACAACAACAAACAAACAAACGCAAGTTTGTGTAATGTATTTAATGTTTAATGTATTCCATAGGATATTGATGAGCACATCTGAATACCACCGTAAATAAAATAAATAAAGCCTTGCATTACATTATAAATTACACAGCATTTCCTTTTAATTTGACCGACCGTCTAGCTCAGTTGGTAACGTGGCGGTTAGTCCGTGTGTTACGCCAGAGGTTGTGGAATCCCGGCTAGATCATGGATGTTTATATATGTACTATATGCTAAATAAAAACCTTATATATATAGTATTTCTTAGATTTATAACAATATTAAATATATTTCCGTTGTCTAGTACCTGTAACACAAGTCCTTACGGTACTTGGCACAGCACTAGGCTAACGTAGTGAGATAAGTCCACAGACATATAATGTTATTGTTATTATTATTATTATATTTTTATTTTATCTACGTCTTTCACTTATCGTTAATGTAGTACACATGAATGATTTTGTGTACCTGTTCATCCCATTATGCGCATCTATAAACGTCTCGGCGGCGACTATCGTAAACAAAGAGAGGAGAAAAAATATATTTCGTACGAATTTATTCGTTTCTTTTGATTTTTCAGGAGCAGTTGGAATTTTATAGCAAATAAGCTAGTAAGAGGTAGTACCATGCTCTATTGCAGCCGAACTGGGCCAGCACGACTGCGGAACCACCTCTCGTTAAATTACAATGCCGTAAAGTGACAGCTATGAATTTTTCTTCTGGCGTTTGCGAGTAGCCGTTGGCCTATAGGATGGGAAGAGGAAAGGAGGACAAAGCTTGACTATAATGTGAATGTATATGGGCGCTGGTCATCTTACAGAGGCTCCTATTGGTCATCCCCCTCTTATACTATAAAAAAAAGCATGAAACACCAATTGGTGGTTACCAACGCCCCCTAACATACTCACGCACGAACAGATGCAGAACAGCAGTATTGTGTCAGCGAGAGATAACCATGGAGACAATATAGTTAGAGAATGGAAGGCAACCTAACACGCGGCCGTCTCGGTTGAAAAAGACAGCATGTTTCCATACCGATTTCCATCATATACCTGCCTATTCCACCCCTTCTCTATTTATATGCAGGTGTTACCCAAGTGGTGCCGTTAAAGTGCATCTGAAAATAAGCACCACATTTAACAAAGGTATGTTAATGCTATGCGTTAACTTGCAATGGTTCGGCAGCGGACAATGAAAGTTCGACAGTGATGAGACGTCTACCGACATCATCATTGCTACAACCACTGGCACAAAAAAGAGCGAAGGACCGAAAGGAGCAGTCGGATTACCTTAATGCTGTTACAATTTTGACTATAAGATTAATTGTACAAACTTCTCGAGTGGCTCAATCTTATACCAGATCGAATATTTTATAGAAAACCTATCATTCATTGATAAAGCATCAGTACTACTGATGGGCTAATGTGAAGAATGTATATCTAAAACTGTACTTGTTTAATAGATGACAAATACTCGTTTCTATTGTCTGTGTAATGTGTCCCAAGATGTCTGTGTATTTTGTACCTCGTAAGCGCGTTGAATGCGAGTAGCAGGAGGTTTGCGGTCATTGCGAGAGGCCTATATCCAGCTGTGATCCGATAAGGACTCAAAAGGATGATGAAATACTAAATGAAATTTGATGCCCTCGTCACTATTGTCATGCTAAAACCGGCGAATGTTTGTGTACCGGCTCTAATGGTTATAAAGTGCTAACATTAATTCATTATTATTTATTACATATGCATTTGCAATATAATTGTTATTCGATAAGCAAATGATTATGATTGATAAAAAATTATATTAACAAAGAAATAAAAATGACGAAAATTAAAGGTTTATCTTAGAAGAAACATATAGCGCCATTCATCGTCTTCCAGGAATTGTACCGGTCAAATCGAAATATGTTGAATATAGAAATACATTCGGACACGTGCCAGAGGTGCGGTTGTTACCAGTGATTCCGGATGACTTCCGGGCTTTTTTGTAGGATCACCTACAATTCATGTTACATCCCAGGGCGAGATAGTTTGAAAGTCTCAGTTTCATATTTTTTGTATATTATTTAGTATGTTCAATCATTTAGTAAGTATATTTCCATATGGAACGTAAATTAGCAGTTAATTGATATATTATATCTATGTATAACCTATGCATTTGTTTAAAAAATAATGTTCAATTTGGAATGTCAAAATTTCGGACTGGAATCTCCGGATTCCTGCGATAGGTAGTGCCATGCTGCATTGCAGCGGAATTGGGCACGACCGGGCAGGTACCTCTCGCTCGCATGATGCCACCGTAAAGTGATATCTTCGGTGTTGCGTTTCGTACGGCGGGCCGTGGCCCATTGGAGGGGAGAAGGAAAAAAGGGCAACGCATTGGCATCGTAATTAATACATATTATAGAGTAAGAAAACTTAACCAAGTCTAAAAATTCCGACACGCGACTGGAGTTAACTCCTTAGGAACGACTAAGCAGTGTTACTGATACACGCGACGTTACTCTATAACCTTGCACACCACGGACCACATATCGTTTATTAAGGAGTAAACGCCATTAATTATTGCATCATCATCACTACCGGTCCACTGCTGGACATTGGCCTCTTTCAATGAACGCCAAGACGATCGATCTCCTTGCTATGCGCATCCATCCCGGACCAGCTACTGCAAGGAGAATGTTTTCCCACCTGGTGAACGGTCGACCAACACTTCCCAAACGCGGCCTCCACTCCAGAACCTTAGTGGCCCATCTGCCATCTGATCTTCTACGTGAGTGGACCAGCCCATTGCCACTTCAGTGAGCTTATTCTTCGCTTGATATCGGAAACTAAACTAATGAGTTATTACTCATTAGTTTAGTTTTCTAATTAATAACTAAAAAATAACGATAATGTAATAAAGAATAAAAATATCTAGATATAACGCGGACAAATGAAAGTACCGTAAAACGATACATATAACACTAGTAATAGGGGTACCGTCATTTAGTCGGTTAATAAATGAAAATCATCTATTCCGGGCTGAACTTTGTTCCCTTACTGTTGCCAAGGCGTTCGTCCATTATGGCGACACGTGAAACTGAAATAGATATTAAATACCTACGCTCTTATTACACGTCGGTCTAATCTTAGTTCCCATTTAACACGATAGATGGAGCTGTCGGGTATTAATGATGAAGGGTATATTCTTCTATATCTCGGCATAGATGTAACTACCGAACTGATGTAAAGTATGGCGTAGTTTATAGGAGTTATTCACACTTGATTTAAATGTTCTCAAGTGGTATCTAGGGAAGTAGTAAAAAAATCTACAAAAGTCCACTCTAAATAGTGATTATATTTTTGTGATATCGAGATTGTAAGTCTAGGTAAGAGGTTGTCACGCTGTATTGCGAATCGTATCGGCATGACCTAGAGCTTGGGGAGCTATGTCACACTAAAATTAACGCTATGCTGTCTCGTTTCGTGGAATTAGTTTCCCGGTAGTAGATGTGGGAAAGAGAGCTACACGACCATATATTTACACAAACGATATAATCATACGAATGTCTATGGGCGTCGAGAGTCATCAAAAAGCTCCGATTACCCGTTTATCATCAACTGGGGAATTGTTACGTAACAGAAAGTGGGTGTTTGTTATTTCTTCTTATTTGAGGAACAAGCATAAGTAGGCGTTATTTTAAGTTGTTAAAGTATATATTAAGACGCATTTAACCCTACCTTTTTTACACCCTAGTTCATTAATAGCAAGCAATTGTAATTTGTTTTAAGTTTAAGCGTAAGCGCTATGACTCCAGATCTAGTGCGTGAAAGACGCACAACGAAAACGCTATCCTGTGTAGACAGTAGACTGGTGTAGACACTAGACATAGCTACTGATTACTTCACAAGCAGCACACACGCAATGATGTCATGCAATTAAATGTGATATAAAAACTCGATAACAAAGATTGTCTGTATGCGTCCTTATTGAGTGTCTAATGACCTGGCAGTTATATTCGAGTTTTCAACCGACCTCTGTAGAGGAGGACGTTCTTAATCTATGTTTTTATAGGAACATTGTAGTGTAGTCCTCCCAAAAGGCTTATCTTTCATCGAAGTCTGTAAATAAAGCCGATTATATACTATTACAAATCTTTAATAATGGACATTCAGATTATTTTGAATGAATGAATCAATTGATCTGTTGAACATAGGTATTTAACGATTATTTAAAATAAATGTAATTTAAAAATCTTAAATAAATTAAACTACAACATATAATAAAATATTTTTGTGTTGTAGATCGCCAATACCAAGTCCGATGATAAAAGTAACAGTAAAATCAGATGATTTCCAATGTAGAAGTGGTTTGCTTGCTACCATGTTTGATATCAGATATTACAAGATCTATCGCCTCTGTGGTGTAACGGTGCGGGTGTCTTCTGTTAAGACCGTTAGCCGCATGGGGTCCCGGGTTTGATCCCCAGGTCGGGCAACTATTATACAAAGTTCTTCAGATTAATCTGAGCACACATTACATTGTCCGGGATTGGAATGTGCTCGAAGTGGCCATTGGCTTGGCACATATGACACCATGGGCCTCAGTACCTTGGCTAATCGTGGGTGTTCTAGTCTATCTACTGGACTCAAGAGTTCTGGAAGTACCCGCACACCTCTGCCTACCTCGTCGGGGATAATAGGCGTGAAAGTACTTTTACTTACTTTACAAGATCAAGTCGGATACGACATTTTATACACAATTTGGAAGAATTTAAAGAAGGGAACTCCTTAGTTATACTCGCTTTCACTATCTTGACTTGACACTAGTTTTCCTTCGCCTTCTTATTAAGTTAGTGATAATTCTGCGAGGTCTACTTCCAACTCACTTTTGGATAATGCCAATTGGCCAACAAAACTTGCTAACATTCCTCAAAAGGAGGCCGACATTGTTACGGGCAAAAATTGAGGCGAAATTGTCACCGTCGTTGGTGTGTTGTATTCGCAAAAAATAACACTTTTTAGCATGCAACGGTTCTTTGGACAGGTTTACGAGTTAACTGCCGAATCTGGGTGCTATGAGGTCAGACATATCATGTCTGTCCGACAATCAGTAATCTTGTGCGTATCAGATCGATGTCTGGATGTTTTTTTTTTTAAATTGAGCAGACGCATTCCTTCCTGTTATGTTTTCGTACATATTCACATCGTTAGTATATTAGATGTTATGATTTTCTTATATTATATGTAGACAATGCTCCCATAATATAAAAAGTCGGAGCCACTTGATAAATACCGACGCCTAGAAACAACCGCACAAGTGTTATACATTGCCTACCTCCCCCCCCCCCCCTCACCAATGCGCCACACATGGCTTCTCACAAAACGTGCAGCGCACTTAATTTACTTTATTATGTGAGCGAGAGGTACCTCCACGGTCGCTTCAGCCCAATTCGGCTGCAATGCAGCATGACACCTCTTACTAACTGATTCTCGGTCGTGCCATGCATTACTGAGCCAACAAAAAATGTCGAAGTCATTAATTCAAGTAAAATACAGCCTGTATTGAAGTTATATATCAATACGTAAAGAAAAATATTCCACACGTATCAAACCATACACACTTTATACAAAGTTTTATTGTATAATTTGGCTCCTGCTATTCACGGGTGAAGCCATGGCGGTTAGCTAGTAAACAATAAAATTAACATATCGCCTTACATAAAGTTGAATTTATGTTTTAGACATCAAATGGAAATCGTATATATTGCAACATGAATTAAGCATCTCTGCGCAACTTAAAGTTAAGCGTCTCTGCGCAACTTAAAGTTAAGCATCTCTGCGCAACCTAAAGCTAAGCATCTCTGCGCAACTTAAAGTTAAGCATCTCTGCGAAACTTAAAGTTAAGCATCTCTGCGCAACTTAAAGTTAAGCATCTCTGCGCAACTTAAAGTTAAGCATCTCTGCGCAACTTAAAGTTAAATATCTCTGTGCAATATTTCATTAAAGTCGGTCACTATAGTCTCGGCGATTAACGCGGACAAACATAGTGATGTGGGATATGTATATGTTACACCAGCGTATCTAATGATTTTGACGGGCGGTCTGTGAATTGTTGAATATTTGGAGCTCCACCTTTGTGATAAGAGCAAAGTAGTACACGTGCGTCGTGTTTGGGGTCCCGACCCAACTTACAGGGAGGGTTCCTGGCCAGTATGTCAGTGGTGATGTTCTAATTATTATCATGAATTGAATGAGTGAAATTGATTTGATAAAAATTATAGGTAAGTGTTTTTCTTACTGATATTTCTTTAACAAGATTCATCAATTTTTATGCTTTTATAAACAAACTGTAAAATTGTGTTCCAATTAATAGATAAGTATAGGTACTGAAACGACGTGTACTCAGCAATTTTTTTTGTGTATTGTGATGTATTTCTATCTGATTGAATTATTTAAACACACTTTGTGTAGAAGATTTTACAGTCGTTATAATAACAAATTGGACTTTTATAGTATAAGGGTAGTGATTTTACAGGCGTTATAATAACAAATTGGACTTTTATAGTATAAGGGTAGTGATTTTACAGGCGTTATAATAACAATTTGGACTTTTATAGTATAAGGGTAGTGATTTTACAGGCGTTATAATAATCAATTGGACCTTTATAGTTTAAGGGTAGTGATTTTACTTGCGTTGTAATAACAAATTGGTCTTTTATAGTACGAGCATTCGCGGTGTTTTGATCAGTAATGGTACCGATCGAATTCCGCAGAATTGTTATGCATATGTGTTGCCCCTCTCTACAATGAGCCAACGGAAACTCTTAAAGGTAGCTAATCGTATCACTGTAGTGCAGTATCCAAAGAGCGCGTGTTACCTCGATCTTGCGAACCCGATTCGGCTGAAATGCAGCACCTGCAAGCAATCTCCCTTTTTGTCCCAATAATGGCAGAAGTGGTAAACAATAATTACTTTTTAGTGATAATGTCGTGCCTGCCGAGTTTCGGTCATACCTATAAAGACTAGCCAAATGCAGGCAAATTAGAGTACACAGGCGCACTTTGTGTTCCCTCATTCTCCTATTCCGATGGGACGGGGAGAAAACGGGCGCAGCACCGACGGCTTAACACCGACAAATTCATGATTTCGGACTGTTATGAGAAACTGAAAAATCCAGACCACAGTGTGTGTCTGCCTAGACACACACGTACTTTCGACAAGAGCAATCAATGCGAATAAATAATTAACCTTCATTAATAAGTCCGGTTGAAAGCTGAATTAGCATGGCGGAGTCCAGTTCTAGTAGAAAGCAATCGTTATTGGATTAGTTGTTACACGTTTATGTTTATAATTGATGTCATGATCGAAGTACTTTCACCACTTGGCGGTCCCATAAGAGAAGGCAACCGGCCAAGGTGCTTTGCTTACAGGTCTGTTACCTCATGACCACACTGTAAATTGTCTATGGTAAGAGGAAAAAAATAGATTTACCCACCGCCGAGTGAGTTTTTATGAGAATATTTATGTGTGATCATCGTAATATTTATATATAAACATCTCATGTCACGATGTTTGTCTGCGATACCGAAGATAATGAACCGACTTTTATGAAATTCAGTGCAAGTTAAAATTAATTTTCGTGGATAAAGCTAGCGTTACCTATTTACAAGACGTTATCACGACACAAAATAATTTTAATTGCATGTTAAAAATATTTGCAGACGAAGACGGAGTATCGGTAATAAGGAAATACTTATGAAGGCTGTAAAAGAACAAACGTACTTTGGATTGTCATAAAACTTGGCTTGGCTCAAGTGTGCGGCGCCACTGTGGCTGACGGGTAGGACTCTCGGTGACTTTGTATGACGTAGGTCGTGCCGGCTTCATATTTCAATCTCATATAGGTTATAGAGGTTATAGAGATTGATTTTTTTATAACTGAAGGGGTCAAACGAGCAATCGGAGACTCTTCATGATTACCGACGCCCATGGACGCCCGCATGATTGTTCCACGGTCGTGCCAACCCAATTCCGTTGCATAGGACGATGTAGTGTCATGCACCCTTTTTTTGACGCGGAAAAACGCATTTACGCGCCTTCACCGGCCCTGGGTGGGGTCCAGTAGTGTGTGAGACTCGCGGCACATGACAGTGCCGAATGCCCACAAAAACCACCGCGAGTACCATCAGTGCCGCCCTTGGTAAGGTGCCCTGGACCAACAATCATCAGGGCACCTCGTCGGCCACTCAGCCCCCCAAGGAACCAACTCCACCTCCACAGATGGGGTTGCCCAGCACTACAGGACAACCCCACCGACTTTGGGACAGTGCGATGGGGTGAGGTTCCTATCCTCGCCCATTGCCCCGTGGGCAAAAGCGCCACCTCCTGTTGCCCTTACGTCCCCTCTTCTTATAAGAGGGGTACCGAGGTCGATTCCTCCTCCTGACCTTTAAGCCTCCTCTTCTTATATGAGAGGTGCAAAGATCCCCCTCGGTTCAATTGGCTTCACCTGGGTTCACCCCAGGCTACTAAGCCCCACCGCTACGACAAGGCTTGAACCAAGGTGGGGAGTGTCATGCACGGCACTCGCCAGCCTGCTCCAGCTGCAGCACAGCATGGCACTACCTCTTCTTCAGCCTTCAATAATAGCCACTGATGATGTATATCAATTGCTATAAACAACAATAAAGTACACTTGAAGTGTTATTCAGCAATGTTGAGGTCATTGATTACAAGCTGTCGTTACGTAACCTCAAGGTTCTCGTGACTGTACTCCGAACTCTGACTCTCGGTGGAGAATTCTTTAGTTTCATACTTATACTGGCCAGAAGTGCATTTACAATTGAAGTAAAATTTATAATACGACTTTGAATTTGGAATCTGAGAGATTACAACTTTATTTTACTAAACATATACCATTGAACTACTATTATTAAGTAATTAAGTAGTAATTAGAGCTCATTCATTCATCATTATCAATCCTTATCGGTCCACTGCTGGACATAGGCCTCTCTCAATGAACGCCAAGACGACTGATCTCCTGCTACTCGCATCCATCCCGGACCGGTCACTGTACGGAGATCGTCTTCCCACCTGGTGAACGGTCGCCAACACTTCGTTTTCCTAAACGCGGCCTCCACTCCAGAACCTTATTGACCCATCTGCCATCTGTTCTTCTGAGTGTGTGACCACTCCATTGCCACTTCAGTGAGCCTATTCGTCGCGTGATATCGAATACTTTAGTTCTCTGCCTTGTGACTTCATTACGAATTCTGTCGGGCAAAGAAACATAGCACGTTCAATAGCCTGTTGAGCTACCGCAAACATGCGGCCCAGTCCCAGGCCCAGTAGGTCATCACGGGGAGAACGCATTGGTTGAAGACTGTCGTCTTCAGCGGAGGTCATTGATCTGTACTAATACTATAAAGATGATTTTTTTTGTATGACTGAACGCATTAATCTCAGGAGCTGTTGGTCCGACTTAAAAAAATAATATTGCTAGAGCCCCTTTATCAAGATCCATAGACGTAAATGATCGAAGTATTCCGGACTGCTTGTTTAAATAACATATGTAAAACAATCAATTTTGGAATCCAAATCCCAAACAGCATGCAAGCAAAGAGGTGTCGTGTCATGAGTGTAGAGAGATAGAGAAATCTGCCCATGTAATAATAATTAATCCATGCTGTGTTAAACCGAACCGCTAACGCATTTTTGTGTTTGATTAGACATGCTTTAAAGCGGTACACAAGCAACAAGATTTACTGGATCACATCAATCACTTTGACGCGTGTTCCGATTTTAATTTCGACTACAAATTTACAGCCGCTTAAAACTATATTCGCCTGCTTACGAACGGGCCAAAACAAATACCTGTAAAAAATGCATCAAAACAAGTGATGTTTTTTTGCAATACGGGACGGAGACGTATTGCGACGAAATAAGTAAGGAACGACCCCGCTCTATAGGAGTTACATATTTTTCACAGTTTTTGTTTTAGGGAGAATTGCGTTTAGGCTCTTTTTTTAAACGGGCTTTTCCCACAAGTTCTCGTCGCTGCTATTCATGTGTTGCCAGGATTGACAGCATTAACCACAATGGCCCTTTACTATGATCGCGGGGCACCGAGAAAAGCTGAAGCTGTCTTGGAACCCCGTAGCGAATATATTCAGAAGAAAATAGGAGGAGTGGGAGTAATTCCATCCGCCCCCGATTCTGGATGATATACGATAGGGTCTGCGGGACTTGCCGCTGAATCGACTATGCCACAATACCCTGCCGATGCCATCGGCCACCTGAAACATAGCACGTCAGACGGATCAAACTACTTACCTTATTATTTTTTATAGAATAGGGGGCAAACCAAAATCCTCCCCCCCCCCAATTGGCCACCGGCTAATCACATACCACACGAAACGCGCCACTGGAGATGTCAATTTACGGCGGTATTGTGTGAACGAGAGGTACCACCCCGATCGTGCTGGACAAATTCCGTTGCATAGGAGGATGTAATGTCATGCATTATCCATGGCGCTACCTCCTCCTATGCAGCATGGCACTACCTCTTCCTAAAACAATAAGACCTTAGTAAGCTATTAGACCAAAGAAAATTTGTGTGTCTCCCCAAGGGTACTCATAATACGCCCAATACACTTGACAGGCGTACGCATTGCAGCAAGCGTATTTTATGTGACCTTTTTATGCATCGATGCGTATTCCATGTAATCTTTTTATGGAACAATACGCATTCTGTTTGATCTTTTTATACCTCAATACGTATCCTATTTCATCCTTATAGACACCAATACGTATTATTTTAATCTCACCTGTCTACTATAATCTAGGTAACAATAATATCATTCATGCATGAATCACGTTTCGCGCACCACGTGACTGGAACTCCAAACAATAACAAAAGTCTAAGAATAACGTTCAGAATATGCTGCTTAGATCAAACAAAGGGTCGTGAACGCACACAATTTTTTGTAAAGAGTCTACACAAAAAATTTGAAAGACCACCAAATTCGACTGCTTTATCTATCTTTTAGCGTACCTATGTGTTGTCTATATGTATACAATTTACTCTCGCTTTTGTTGTCAAGACAAATCTTAGGAATATAACAAATCATAGAAATAATAGGAAGTGGAGTCTCGATCTCCATGCTGCATGGGAGGAAGTAGTGTAATGGACACTTAAAGCCATTTCAAATCTCGTACAAGAACATAACACCAAGAACTAAAGAACATTCAATACTAGGTTACCGCATCGGCTTCGCCCGTGGAAAACAGGGGCCCACGAATTATACACTAAAACCTTCCTCGGCAGTTACTCTATCCATTGGTGAAAGCCACATGAACATCTGATCAGTAGATTTTGAGAAAATCGATCACACACAGACGGACATTTTTTGGGGATTTTGTTTCATAATTATAGACAGAACAGCGACCCGCTCGGCTTAGTTCATGAGTATCACAGGATGTCCCTCAACAAATACACTAAAACCCTCCTCGGACTAAAACCACTCCATGGATGAAAACCGCTTGGATTTTTTTTATATATTTTGAGAAAATCGATCACATACAGACTTTGCGTGACCTTGGGACAGGTTTTGGGGATTTTGTATCATACATAAGAAGAAGATATAAAACATACAAATAGTTAAATATAGTATTATAACATATGTGTGGAAGTTTGTCAAGCCAAGTTAGATTATACACGAGATGTGATATTACGAGGGTGGATCTTAAAGTTCGTGGCCTAACCTACATGGAGCTATGACATCTTTTTAAATCTTTTTTTCTTTTAGGGCTTAGAACTTTTAGATCCACCCTCGTATATAATATTGTGGCATATAAGCACCTACTCCTCATACACGTTTATTTATTAGTTTATTTGTTAGCACTTAGCCTAAGTAGTCGGTAATACATGCTTGTATGGTGGCGACGTGTCACCTCCGCGCGGTATGTCGTATAATACAGAAGCTGGTTCACATTTCTAAAATTTAATTGAAGCTGTCAACGTCAAAGTTGAGTCGGCCATCTTTGTCTTCATTGAATTTAAAACAAATCGACAAAGGCTTATTGACAAAATGTTTTTTTTTAGTAGTAAGATTTTATTTTGCAATCCTATTCATAGAAATTATATTTTTAAAAGAAATAGTGACCAAAAGTAAAACAGATGAGTTGGTAAGCTCAGGTTAACATTTTAATAATTAGGTTATAACTAAAACTAAGTCAGTTAACTTGAATATACTCAAAGTCTTCTATTCTATTCTATTCTTAGTACCCTTTCTTTCATTTTAGGAAGAGGTAGTGTCATGCATAGTACATGACACTACATCTTCCTACGCAACGGAACTGGGCCGGCACGACCGAGGAAGTGCCACTCGCTCACTTTATACCGGCGTGACAGCGTCACTTTTGGGGGGAGGATGATGGGAGGGCAACGCATCTGCGTAACCATTATGCGAATGTCCATGGGTGGCGGTAGTCATCGAAAGGCTTCAATTACTCGTTTGCCCCCTTATACTATATGAAAAAAAAAACATATCAAAAGTTTAGTTTTCTTTGCAGAAGTTCACATTACACACAAATGATGCACGAACGAAATGACAGTTAAAGGCTAACCCAGCCACATATTCACACTTCGATAAATGAGTTCTGTGTGTCCAGGTGTTTCGTATCTGAGACCGGCGTGACGGCGTTCGCGCGTCTTTAACTTTTGTGACGTCATAGATGTACATATATAAAG
Organism: Eumaeus atala; assembly: GCA_017140195.1. Taxonomy (NCBI): domain Eukaryota; kingdom Metazoa; phylum Arthropoda; class Insecta; order Lepidoptera; family Lycaenidae; genus Eumaeus; species Eumaeus atala. Next base: position 73,217 of record JAFELO010000982.1, read on the forward strand.
CTGGCACATGTAACTCTGATCGTTTAAAAAAAGACAGTTAAACTATGCCAAGAACATCATTTTTGAGGTCATTGCATCGTCGCGTGTTAAAACCCATCAATTGAATATTCCAGTCAAATCTCTACACTGGCTTCACGATTCTAAGTTCCAACGTAAAAATATTTTCATTACTCGGGAAGAAAGGGTTTCACACCATTCACATAAGAAATATATGTATTATGCTAAGAGAAATTAAAACATAACTGCATATAAAGTTGACATTTGGGTTAATCTAAGAATCCCAACAAAACACATTATCAACATCAATCTACTACCTCCAGTTCCCTTCAAAAGAGTATCAGGAAAATGGATAGTGTAGTGTGTCTTTAATTACCCCGGTCCATAATAAATGTTAAGACAGGAGACCGAAGGAACTCGGTCACTACCATTTAATGCTTTTCTATATAACTGTACATTGTATTTACTATGCAGACATTGCCAGTAATTATATTTAATACGTGCTCAGAAGTATATTTTCGCACATGAAGCGTTATGCCGGCCAGGAAACGGGGTGAACACTCGTTTCGCAAATATTGACGTAAGGCGCCTACCGCGCGTCGGTACTGTAAAGTGTACATTGTTACGTAGAAGAGCTTTACACTGATTGCGGAAAACGCTTATACGATTTTTTTTCTTACCAACATCGTAAGGCCCTATTTTTTTTTTAACCAGAAGTAGTATATCTCTTCTTTCTTTTTTTTAATTTAATTATTTGATACACAAAACACATCACAACCAAAAAAAACATTGGAATACGAAGTTGTAGATGAAAACATGATTATAACATAACATATATGTACACATAAAAACAATTTACATAAAATAGTATTCATAACGATGGACACATTAAAATAAACAAAATCAGGAGTGAAACAATAGTTAAAAAACATAAACACAAAAAAATGATATATAGACTTTATTTATTTTTATAATCAAAAAGAGACTTAAATTGTTTAATTATTATTTGTATAATATTTGCTTTAAGGTTTTTTATATACTTATTTAAGTTAGGTTCAGTTTAGTTCTCTTAATTGCAAAACTATTATATTGGCGAAACATTCGTACCAGAGGGTTATAATAAGAATCTGCAGTGCAAATACATTTCTCCTTTATGCCCTGCGAGCAATAAACTTTATGTTAAAGGAGAATTGGGAATGATTGTACGTTGAAATTCGCAAGCCATTCTACAAAATTTAAATTAGATTAGATTACGAATTATACGAATACGATTAGAGAGAATTGAAACGAGAGCAAGCAATTCTCAGGCATTTTTTCTGTATGCGTTCCAGAGCATTTGTGCGGGTATTGTAGTACGGAGACCATATTGGGCCGCCATACTCCAATATACTACGCACTAGGGAATAAAATACATATAATATGCTGCTCGGTCTTTGGACTTTTTTCTTGTAGACCCACATACAAATGCTAAAAATCGGTATGCTCTGGATATAATGTATTGTTAATGCGGTCTAATGGATAGTTTATCGTCAAAAATGATACCAAGATCTTTTACAGTTTGGGATTGATTCAGTGTTTGTCCAGATATGTTGTAAGTGTAAATAATTTTGAAACGCTTATTAGTAAAAGAAATGACGAAACACTTATTGACATTTAAATACATGAAATTGTGATGACACCAACTGGGCAAAGTCTAGATCTCTTTGAAGGGTGACACAGGCGCTAGAACTTGAGATAGTGTAATACATATTAAATCGTCTGCATAAAACAAACAATTATAGAAGAGTTGCTAAATTAAATCATTAATAAATATAATGGAGAATAACGGCCCTAAGTGTGATCCCAGAGGCACTCCTGATGTTGTTATAATAGGAGTAAATAAGAAACCTTTTAATTCCACCAACTGAGTTCTGTTTCCAAGGTATGAGCTAAAACACCGATACAAACTGCCCTGTATGCCATACTTGGCGAGTTTAGGACATAATAAATAGTGACTGACCTTGTCGAAGGCCCTTGAAAAGTCAGTGTAGATGGAGTCGACTTGGCCACCGGTTGCAAACATTTGACGTATATAGTTTTGTACTCCAATAAATTACTGCTGTTAGATCGATTCTTAACAAAGCCATGTTGCTTAACGCATAAGATTGGCCTGACGTGTCTGTAGAGAAATTATATACTAGGAGTATTTTTGGAAACCAAGATAAAATTCCAATTGGCCTATAACTTTCACATCGAGACCTATCCCCACTTTTGTAAATAGGGATAATGTGAGCAGTTTTCCATCGTTTACGGACAGTCCCACTTCTTAGTGACTTATTAAAAATAATTGATAATGGAATACATGATTCATGTTAAGTTTATAACACGTTAAATTAAGTGTCCGCGTGTTTTGAATTGAAAGGTAAGATTGAAAAAGAATAGTTTTGAGCTTAAAAATTTAATATTGTAGATTTTATTTTGATTTTTCATTATTGTTTATTTCACTTTCATAATTAGAATCATTGTCATGCTGTTAATATTATTCGATACATAAAAAAACGTCGAGTAATCATCCTAAATACCTCACTAAAATTTATTTTGTTATAACATTCAAATGGTCTGGGATTCATTACAAAAAATAGTAAATATATTGGGGAAGTCACACAAAAAGATATAGTATTCAAAAATTTTCATTTAAAAAAATACCTTCACGCCTGTTATCCCCGAAGGGGTAGGCAGAGGTGTGCTAGTACATCCACAACTCGTAAATCCATGGATATACTAGAACACCCACGATTAGCCAAGGTACTGAGGTCCATGATGTCATAGATGGCAAACCTATGATCATTTCGGGCACATTCTAATCCCGGACGATATAATACAGAATAATCTGAAAAACATTTAATAACAGTGGCCCGTCCTGGGAATCGAACCCACAGTGGCGATATTTCATTTTATTGGCGTAGTATAGTATATGTGCAACAAAAACACGCCTCTAGTCTATTTTAACTATTTTTAATTATTTAATTAGGAGGAAAAAAAGCATTCAGTAATTTATAGCCATACAACAATTTATTGTCATATTCATTTCTCCATAATACATTTTCTTTATCGCATTCAGTCGCGTTCATTCTTCCAGTGTGAAGCTTCAGCTCCAGTGTGCCAATTGGTAATCAGTAATCGCTATAGGGCAAAGGAAGTGAACGGCCTCGCGGCGTTCTTGGTACAGTCGTGCGGAGAATGCGAACTCACCGCACTATTGTCAATCACAATTTATTGAGGAACTTTCTTCTGCATCAATAACACCTATCCTTGACGTGATGTGAATGATGTAGTCATCACTATCAACATACGATCATTCGACTGAGCAATTATTATCTTACTAGCACCACCCCTCGGTTACACCCGCGTATCTTCGCTCCTATTGGTCTACATTGATAAATGGACATCCATCTATCTATCTATCTACAAACTATCTACTACTACTACTGAACTAGCTAGCTGAAAGCCGATTTTCAAAATTTTTCGTTGACTATCCAACAACGAAAACTTTGGAAATCGGCTTTCAGTTTTATAACTTGTGAACATACATAATCACGTACCACATTTCGTGAGATGACTCTTCGAAATTCTGCAATAAACCTATAGTATAATTACAATAAAAACTTAATCACTTTTAAGATAGGCATGTATTATATTCCAAGGAGTTTATAAAAATATTCATACGATTCTACAAAAGATAACAATAAAATATGTATATTATTGTGAGAGTATAACTCACTGTGTTTTTCTCATCGTTTTCCTGGTTTGTTACTTAATATTAACCCACTTAATCTAAAATCACCTATACAAAATTTTCCGATTTTTTCCCTGTGGTACTAGTAAAATATAGAAAAAATAAAACCTAAAGAATCTTTACTCCATTGAAACAATTAATTGCCAACATCTACTAACATAAACGATAATTTACAAATGTCCTGTCATGTTATTTTACTTAACCTGTACTTATTGTGAACGCAAGTGTACTCAGTGCATCACTATCAATATCGAGGAACCGGGTCGGCGGTCACAAAACTATTAACATCATAGTGTGTCAACCATCAATAATATCGATTATCGATACATAAATTACAACATATCCACACATAATTTATAGTATTTTATCGACACGTCGCGATGCATCGGACAGGATATCGTCTAGATAACCTTGACCGGACGAGACACAATCACGGCGACTACTCATTGTCATATGCATCCAAAGTGGCATGTTTCCTGTATATTTTTACCCAATAATGGAAGGAAATCCGTTTCCTTTGCGTGAATTCTGCACACACCAAGAAATGTCGAGTCTTGAAGACACTAAGTTCATTGACGTAGGCAACCATCGTCTGTGTGTGCGATAATTTATAACATAAGCAACCGTTGCCTCTGTGGTCAATTATTCTGTGAGTAGCTCAAGGAGCAAAGATTTATATCGCCATGGAGTCGGAGGGTGTAGCTAGTATATGTTTACATTTACGAGATATGTGTGTATCTACATTAGAATTTACTTAAGTATACCATTTTTATCTACATTGCTATGTCAAATTGGTATGCAGCGTAATCGACAGAAATGTTAAATAAATAAAAACATACAATGATTTCATGGCACTTAAAATATTTGCAAATATTATTTTAGATAAAATGTTAAGTCCCATCACTACAACGGCGTCACGTTATAGAGTATATTTGAGTACTTGCTAAAAGAAATAACTAAGATTTTCCTTAATACGCTAGAGGATACAATTCTAAGATTTTCCTTAATACGCTAGAGGAAATAATTGTAAGATTTTCCTTAATACGCTAGAGCAGTGTTTCCCAACCTTTTTTAGGCCATGCCCCACCTTAATATTTCTAAAATTTTTATGCCCCCATACATAATTTTTAACCTTTAAAAATTGTTTTGTACCCTTAAGGAATATATATGATCCACATTCAGCTAAATATAAAGATGGAAACGGTAGTAAAAGTTTTCTTGCACATTTGGTTGCATTTGGGTATTTAGTTTCACACTACAGAAGTTGAGTTACAGTGAAACACTATAGAAGTTGAGTTGGGCCAATTAGGTGCGAACAACGCCGTTGTTTAGAGAGTTTTTAAACGTCCGGGGTTCCCCGAGACAGGTGGCGCTCTCCACGGTGAATCCCCGACGAAGTTTACTTGACGACTCTAATTACGCAGTTGATATTTTGGTAACGACAAACGAAATTATACCCAATAATTATTTACAGCATTTTTTTAAGAATTTGCCTTTTTTGTTAAATTTGTCACCGATATTTAGCATTGCATTTAAATAACCCAAAGCGAAAGGGTTAAAGTCGTGTCGAGTCCATTTAAAAATCGCCCCCTTAACTATCAAATCGCCCCCCTGTGGGGCGTGGGCCACACGTTGGGAAACACTGCGCTAGAGGAAATAATTCTAAGATTTTCCTTAGTAAATTCAAAAATTTATTTTAACATTTATCATATGATAGCGAAGACCCGACATGCGCCACTCAGCGACGAAATATTTATTTTTTCGCAGGGACATGCTAGACCTGATTTGCCATCCGATAAGCTGGATTAGCTAAGATTTTTGTGTCTTCTAGTTTAAGTTTAAGGAGACGAAAGGGGGACAAACACTACCCCTGAAAAGTATATAACGGGATGGGAATGAAGTTATAACTTTCGCCGTAGTTAGAAAAAACGAACCATTCTGTTTTATCTATATAAATCTAAAACTGCAAATTAGTCCTTGAGTGAAAGTCCCAACATTACTACTGTTCGGATAATGACTACAGTATCAAATTTAAACCTTTTGGTAGGTGACTTAACATTCAACCCTAGCCCAGCTGGTGTGAGTACAATCTTCGTGATACAGATAAGCAATAGCAAGCACAGATAAAAAATTTTTTTTTTGTCGAAACCTATCAAAAGAAAAATCAATAAGTTTTATTTCTTCTTCAATTAATTCAGATGAGCATTGAAGAACAGACGAGACTAACTCAGCAGGTCTTTTGTGAAAACACTTTTAAGAAATTTGAATGAAATTATATAAATTATCATACCCAAACAAGAGGACAGGAGCATCCCAGCGCAGTCGTGGTATTTATATAAACCATTGTCTCTACACAATTAGTCATCGTTGTATGTTGTACCCCACCAGCTCGCCAAGAAAACATCCCTTGCTATTGTTACACTAAACGTCCGTGGCACCGAATGCGAATATAATT
>JAFELO010000982.1:85967-112026 GCA_017140195.1 Eumaeus atala
GGGGGGGGGGGGGGGTACATAATTGTAATGAGTCTGCTTACGTAAAACTTGAACGGCCCCTAATTACTGACGGTCGGTTAAGAAGAAGAATCGCTTTCCTCCTCCCTAATGTAACGAGCTACCGAACCACATGAAACGCGACACTGTAGTTGTCACTATACGGCAGTATTCAGGAGCAAAAAGTCCTTCGGTCGTGACGACCCAACTCCGCGGAGATTGAGCTTGGCACTACATCTTACTAAAATTACTCCAATGCGGCTTGAAACAGAAGAAACTACAGAAAGAATATTGTATTTTTTATTTAGTGTACCCTTCCTGGTTTGACCTTGAATTTTATTTCGTACTTTTTGTCAAAATTCCTGTCCAAATTTAAATTTCGATTTCCGGATAGAGATCTGACCCGAGATAGCACACCTCACAACCTGCGGATCTAGCTCTTACTGTCCGACTTATGTGTTAGTTATACACTAATTATAGTAACTAACCGTTCTTATGTTATAACTCATTCATGCACATACTATTAAGTCTGTAATGTTACAGACCAACCCTCGCGCAAAAGTTAATATTTCTATAGTTTATGTATTATTCTGGTATATAATCTACAATATAGCGAATTTTCATTAAAATACGTTCAGCAGTTTTGACGTGATTAACAAACATCCATATATCCGTCCATACTTTCGTAAAATGAAGTTTAATATGTTTTCCCGTACTAGATCATTAAAATGTTACTTACATTCATTTAAGTATACTAGCAACAGGGTAGTAACAGTGACCCATTCAATGGGACGAGGCGACCCGTTCGTCGGCAAGTAATTGCGCGGATGTTTGTGAACGTATGCATAACAATACATACGGAGCATTTTGATTTTATTTTATGTCATATAAAGGCGTAATGATGTCAGTTATTAGATATTGCACAACGTTTAGTCAAACGCGTCCAGTTCTAGATAGACTTTAACCTAATAAGATAATGCACTATCTAGCCATAATTTGTTTCGCACTGCTTGATGCACCTACTTGCTGATGTGATAGTTTTACAGTCGGGTGACTTTACAGTCGGGTGATGACTAACCACGAGGTGGGTTATTATACACTGGCATTATCCCTCTGTTTCACCCACGTAGCTCCGGTGGTTTTAGTCGTAGCGTCATGGTACGTAGCCTATAGCCTTTATCGATAAATGGACTTGTCAACACAGAAAGATTTTTTTTAATTCGGGACAGTATAGCTCCTGAGTTAGTTAGTACGTTCAAACAAATGGGTTAAATTATTTGTATAGGTACGCATAATCACATATTACATGATCGGTTATAAAGGGGATCGTCAGCCTTTGTCGGACTGGGCCGTCACCGAGCCGACCAGTATAAGTGGCCCAAGGCACCCGAGGGCAGCCATCAGATTCCACCCAGAACCGGTAGCAGTGCGTGGATGCATTTATCCGCGAAACGGAAGGGTTGGATTATGTCTCGACGTCCTAAAAAGGCATGTGATCCAGAACCTGCAGATGCTGTTGCGTTGTACGACTGTACCCTCACTTGGACCACAGAACACTCAGCACTTTAGCAAAACACACATGCCGTAATTACAAATCGTCGTCATGTAGCAAATTAGGTGATGTGGTATAGAAGCATTCACATCGGCTGAATAAGGATATTGTGAACCAGGGACGGGTTGGGCGCCCGTTAAATTACACGTCGCCAGAGTTGGATGTCGTCAGATGATCGAGCTGGACGACTCCCTTGCGGCTGGTAGCTTAGCCTGGGTCCCATAAGCCTGTCACCGACGTGTCCTGTTGCTAACAGATCTGGGGTAACCTCCTCCACCTTAAGGCGGCTGAGAGCTTCCGTGACGTTTTATTATTTATTCCTATAACTCCCCAAGAGTTCGGAATCCCCACACTCATCGGCAACCCAAGCAGGGTGTGGTAATGGCGCGTAAATGCTTTCCTCTATGCTACCACTAAATCAGGAAAACATATTAAATGAGTAATTATTTGTCTCAAATCTATTACCGATGTATAAAGCACCCTATAACCTTGTCCGGGTCGTGGTCTTGTTCTCTGCGCCAAATGCTATGCTCAGATGAATGCTGGATTGTGTAACAAGTTTTATAGCAACAGTGCGAAGTAAATACTTCACGGGCGACCGGCAGGCGACAGAACTGGCGCCAGCGAGATTGTGTGGAAACTAGAAATTCTCATTGCATATCTAGCGTTTATCGTGGAATGGCACTATCATCATCATAAGCTAACAGGAATTGGGTCTGTATCTACAAATACCAAGACACTCGGTACCCAGCCACACGCTTCAATTCCTGACTAAAATAGGATGTCCACAATTTTTTAACACCTTGGAAAGTTTCGAAATTTTATTCAGGTGCGCCGTCTGCCCCCGTATGTTCCACAAAAACCCTGATACCACGGCCGCACGGTATCATTATCTTAGCGATAACAACACCTAGCAAAGCTCCTAAACGTTCCACTGTTTGTTAGCCCACCGGCCTGTGTAATATGCATAGTCCCCTCGGCCAAGATAACATTTGTACTTTATCTAATAGTTACTTTAGCTAATATTAAATAATTACTGGGATTCATCCTTTCCACCTTTTGGGGTGTGTCCCCCTATCGACCTCAACTTCGCCCTCGCCCGACATGTCTTATAGTAACCTAGTAACCGATGAGGCTGCACTGGTTACTTCTTCCATTCTCTGTGCAGATTGCAGACCAAAAATTCCGTTAATATCGCTTGACATTCTAAATTGACATTTCGCAATTGCTGGCAATGAAACGGGATGCTGATTCTTGATTACGGTTTGAAGAAATGTTAAATCCATCAGTATCGCCCCTTACCCTAAAAGGCCTCCAGTTACCAACGATTGGCAAATTCGTGAGAGAAAATAAATCTAGAGTTTATTATTTATAGTAGAAGGGGGTGGGCATACTGAGTCGTTACAGAACTACGGACGCCCACGGATATGTGTATAATTATTATGCAGATATGATGCCCTCCTTCATTCCTTCTCTGCAAAGGGCCACAGGAAAACGATTAACACTCACGCATAGTATTTTGCGGCGATATAATATGAGATCAACATGGAATTCACCTCCTACAAATTGTAGAGTTGGAGACACTCTTGTAAGTTATAAAGCAAAGCAGCTCCTGTTTAGAGGATTCCCCTACCACTAAGAGGTATCACAATTTCTGCATTGTAGCCGATTTGAGCCGGCATGACCGGGAAGGTACCTCTCATACACATACATAACGGATATTATATCTTACTAGCAATCCGCCTCGGCTTCGCCAGTTAATACTTTGTTAACTACTTTGTTACGGGCTGTGCGTATCCGGTAGCCAATTGGGATGAGGGGAGGGGGGATAAAGACATAAAAACACCACCACGTGATCTCGTTAACTGTCAAAATCATAGCCTGCAAGTACTGATGCTTGTCCCCGCTACAGTCCACCTTAACTGGCCGGACTTCAGAGCCGACACATGACCTGCGCGCGCGCAGCGAACGCTGCCAAGTCTATGTGGGTCAATGTTTCCTATCATATTGAACTTGTGTGTGCATTTCCTTTAAAATAAACTCAATTAAAATAGAATACAACTGTTATTTTCCATTAATGTGCATTTTGACCCGATTTGACCTTATTCGTTCAACAATGTGTAAATAAATGTATCTGCGTGTTTCTTGTTAATGGTATCTGTAGGGTTCCCTAAAACCTTTCTAACAGTTTCAGTATTATTCTTGTGAAATATAAATGTTATACTAGTATATTATATATGAGTGAAATATAAATGATTACTAGATATATAAATAATCGTTCGTCCAAATATTTCAAGTCAACAGGTCAAGGCTGGGACTAAAAAAAGAGATAGTGTCATGTTTAGTTGCGTGACATTTAGTAAGAAGTAGTGCCATGCTGCATTGCAGCGGAGGCGTCGATTTTTCCCTTGCCCTCTATTCTTAAAAAAAGGTTTTTTTAGCATAGAGGGACAAACGAGCAATCAGAGACTTTCTACGACTGGCGACGCCCATGAACATCCACATAATGACTATGCCTTACTATGCCGATGCCTTGCCCTCTTACGCTTACATCCGCTACTAAATGATAAATACATGCGTTGATCTCCTTGATCCAGAGTTCCATCGTTTCCTTTGCAAACATGAAAGGCCATTAACCTCAGGACTGTCCAAAACCATTGCGGTAAAAATAACGTAGTTCTCTTGTCCCTCATCTACTTATATAACAAATATAAATAGGATAATATCCTCATAATTGATGATGAGGTGACTAGCCTTATGTAACACAGTGTACATACAGTAAGCAAACACGTCCTATTGCACTTGTTTGAAATGTTCGATAAACAACACATTTCCGTTAACATGTTCATTTTTATTTATACTAACTTATGTATATATAGTGAATATTAATTTATAATAGATACTTGTCTACATTTATATAAAAGGTTAGCTTTATAAAACAAGTCAAACCAGCTGGCTTATTAAATTCATCTTTTTTCATTGTTAACAACATGGAGTAACAGAATTATATTTCCATGAACAGAATGTGCAACGGAATTGTTGATAGGATAGCAGTTGACCATGATGATAATAACGTTGTGCCAGCCGAATTTCAACTGTCAGCCGTCTCCGTAGAGGCCACCAACTGTGCACAAGTGTGTGCGCAGGCACAAGAGCAATCTGCTACTACCTGGTCTTCTTCGCAGGCGGACCTCACATCCCGGGTTGGGTCGCGAGGGGTATCCCCGTGGTAACGGGAACTGCGTTGCTGTGGTTTTGCCATGATGAAGACCTGTTTAGGGGCTAATTGTTGTGCGGTGTATTGTGATTTTTGGTGAGAAGTAGGATGGTTGCGCTATGCATGTGCGAGTGTGATCGCCATCCGGATTACCGGACACGCAGACCCTTGTCCGTTTGGTGGATCACGGGGGGTGAGATCACGCGGGTACGGCCTCCCTTAAGGTGGTCGCGCGTGCAGCGGGGTCGCGTATCTCATCGGAGCATGCGGTCCACTATCTGCCCTATTAAACATAGCGCTCGACAATCGAACCACAAACTCCTCAAGCCAACAGTTTCGGACGTAGCGACCGGCTCCTGTGAGGACCAGTAGGGAGATGTTTTGCTGGGCTTGCAGGCGTTTCCGCTGGGCCTGGGAGGTCAGCGCGTACCATGCGGGGGCGGCGTACCGGTCGCAGTAAAGCACAGACTGCCCTCGCCTGATTGACCATTCATTCAACCTGCGAGCCCATCCGCAGCGCGCGATCGATACTGCATCGGAGATACACGACCGAGGACTCCCAAGAGACATCCTGGCAACTTTAACTGCAGAGCACTCTATTCTCTTATTCCGATGGAACGACACTTAGTCACGACCGGAGAGAAATCATGCGCAGGACCGACGCGCGACGGTTGAACGTGCCCACCGGGGGGTGTACTGTGACACCGCCCGCTTCCTGACTTTGTACTGTTATTGGAAATTGAAAACTCAACTTCAAAAAATCCTATGTCGATTTATTGACATGCCAAGTCGGCGTACATAGAATACATTTGCCGGGAGTTAAACATATTCATGCTGGATTCTTAATTCTAACTACGCACGACGCAAGGAATTCATAAAATAATTTTATAATTTATATTATATAAATTATAAATAATTTATATAACGTATAGAATGTATAAGTTATATAAGTGGTGTTCCGGGTAATTGTGTTGAGGTGCCAGGTTATTGAACAACATTCTAGTGATTTGATAACTAGATATGTCGAGGTGAACTGGTGCCAACACTACACGAATTCCGAACAATATTTATCAGATTTCTGTGAAATATTCAGACTGTCTTGACATACAAAGAAAACATCTCAGTAAATAAATTCGTAGTTGGTGTCACGAATCTTCGCAACTGGCGTCTTTGTGAAGAGAGCAACAATTACAAATAAGTACTACAAGGATTTGTGTTATGGGTACCAGACAACGGAAATATATGTATTTTTTTATTAATTTAAGAAATGTCATATATTTAAGCTTTTCATTGTATAACACATATAACATTATAACACATAGGTAAATATCCATGACCTGTACGTGTTTCGAACTATTCGAATAATTAATGTGGAGGATGCGAAGTATGTAAGGATCATAACGTTTGACTTTCGGTTCCCTCTGTCTAACCCATTAAATGTTTTTTTTTGTTGGTATAATTAAGGCTGTGAAAAACGATAATATTATAAGAAGCAGCTGAATTGAGCTCAGAGTTGCGACGACCCTTAGCCTCCTTTCGCTTACATGACCCCCTTAAAGGTAATGACCATGCGGTTTGTGTCGTGTCTCGTCTGGTTTGTTCATAGCCTGGCCCCTTGTGGGGATGAGAAGACGACAACGTATGCAATTATTAATTAGGCATACGGAAGTTAACTGGTCACCAATTATTCCATCGCTGCTAGTCCTGTATTGCCAGTATTGATAGCGCCAACTACTATGAACTTTGATACGATCGCAGGTAACCAGGAGGGGGCAGTAATTCCCATTTCACTCCCTAACCAAAGCGGAGACAGCTCCTCCGTCCTTTTTTGTCACGCTATGCTTTAAAAAAATCTTTTAGAACAAGCAACACACCACACAATGTAAACGTTGGTTCCTTCTTGGATACTTCGATTCGCTTTATTCCAGAGTCATGCACGATTGTTACATGCAGAGGACTGCATGTAACAATCGTACACAACAACGTTGAGGTCACTTTAGCTATCGCGCGTCAGCTGCCTTCGTCCTCAAGCAGAGGGTGGAAGTTAATTAGCAATTATAATTCTTCTATTGGGATACATCTCTCCTATCTGCGTGACAGAGGTCGCTCGGTACCGCTCTCGCACGGAACCCTAATCTCGTCGCTCGACACGATATCAATCCGATGAAGCTGAACTATTTTTTCGCTCCCACAGCATGAGAGCAAAGCAAATTAGCTTGGATGCAGTGTTAATTGCTCAAAAGTACAATTACACTTCAATTGACATGTGCCATAGGAAATCGAAGCTTGAAAACGTCAGTTAACGTTCATATTCGCACGTGCAAAATGTATTATATTCTTAAACGTTGCGGTAAAATTGTTAGAGCTATTTTATAGGATGTGTTTTTGTACAAATGCACTTTCCGCACTGGAAGACGGAGCGTGGGACCTCCTACCCGGTAGACTGACGACTTGGTCAAGATGGCGGGGAGCCGCTGGACGCAGGGTGGCTCGTGACCGTTACCGTGTGCGCTCCATGGGGAGGCTATGTCGAGCAGTGGACGTCATCCAATGATGATGAAGTGTATCTATTTTTGATGAATGACTACAAACATCCCCATAATAACTGTGCCGATACGTCCTTTCCTCCCTTCCAATGGTCCATCAGGTACTCACAATTCGCACGAAACGCAATACCAGAATTGTCACTTTACGCCTGCTTCATATGACCGAGGGGTACCTTTTTATAGTATAGGAGAGCAAACGGGAAATCGAACTTTTTTAACTAATATCGACGCCCACGGACATCTGCATTACTTGTGCTCACGCAGGTGCGTTGTCTTCCTATCTTCCTCCACTCCAACGGGTCACCGACAACAAAGCTGTCAGTTCACTTGCCACTTTAGGGCTTTATCGTCGATATGTCATCAAAAAGTTGCTACTCGTTTGTCCCCTGTCTTCACTGCCCGGTTATCGTAACGACATATCTATGAGGATGTTATTAACGTCGTATCTGTGGATCTTCGGATCTCCCGCCTCGTGCAATACCTCATCTGCATAAGCTTACGTCAAGTTGTTATTGCACATTAACACAATACTGGGAAAATTATAATAATCCCCGGTGGATGTAAACATTTATTTTTCTCATTTTCCTCTGCTGAACTTAACCTTTACGATGTCGTTTGTTTTCCGGTAAAGATAGAATCGAAGGAAAACTACAATTTCGATATTTTTTTAATAGGACGTTTCCTTAGCCTAACTGAGCAAAATTCATAGTCTATGTAGGTTTCAATGACCCCACCATGGTTCAAGCCTTGTCGTGGTGGTGGGGCTTAGTAGCCTGGAGTGTACCCAGGCGAAGCTAATTGAACCGAGGGGATTTTTGCATCTCTCTTATAAGAAGAGGGGGCTAAAGATCAGGAGGAGGAATCGCTCTCGGTACCCCTCTTATAAGAACAGGGGACCAAAGAGCAACAAGCGTTTTTGCGCACGTTGCGAGTTGTCCTGTAGTTCTGGGCCCATCTCTGGAGGTTGGGTTGGTCCCTTAGGGGGCTGACTAGGTGGGGAGGTGCCCTGATGATTTGTTGTTCCGAGGCACCTCACCGAGGGCGGCACTGATGGCACTCGCGGTGGTTTTTGTGAGCAATATCATGTGCCGCGAGTCCCACACACCACTGGACCCCACCCAGTCACTAGTTTGCTATGTTGTTTTCTGACATAACTATGATAGACCGGGGAGGTACATCTCGCTCACATGACACCGCTGTAAACTAACTGTTATACTGTATCGTTTCGTGCTTCGTTTTGTACCCATTAGAGGGGAGGAAACGAGAGTAACGCAGTAATTATGCAGATGTTTGTAGGCGTCGGTAGTCGTTAAAAGGGTTCGATTTATCGTTTTCTCCCTGCACTATAGAACCAAGAATGGCTAAATTAAATCATAGAAAACAAAATAGACAAGTACAATGAAACTATTATTTTACACGAGTGTACAATGAGTACTCATTGCAATAGAACTGCTGTTACAGATTTTGTCGCGTTTTTTTACGACCTCCAAATATTTTCTAATATAATACTAATATATTAGTTCTGTGTAATTAATACAATCCATTGAGGTACTTTCCTATATTGACCTAGGTCTAGGTAATATTTGTCGAATTGTTCTAAATAGTTTCGTACCCGTGAAGTTATCTGGCACGAATATTTACGAACAACTTATGTCACATTTAATTTAATACTCTTTAAAAAATTACTGTATAAATACAAATAATTATTATGTGTTTGCGCAGGCGCAAGTGCACTCCCTGTTACCTCATTCTCCTTTTCCGGTGGGACGACGGGCCGATACGACCGGAGAGAAATCAGACGCTAGACAACGAGGCAGAGGAGGGGAATACATATGATACATACATTAATAAACATCCGTGTCCTGGGCGAGATTCAAACCCGCGAACTCTGGCACAACATGCGGGCATCCTAGCTATGTTACCACCGCCCCAGCCGGTCGTGGCAAAGAAGTTAAGGCCGCACAAAAAGCGGGCTAAGGTCGTTGAATTTATCGTGGACATGATTGAGTATATTTTATCGGAAACCACACAAAAAAGGACATTAGCTGATAGATTAAATAACGGAAATAAAACGTGACGGTATTCGCGATGAGTCAAACATGACAACGGTTTTTTGCGAACTAAATAACTATAAAGGTGAGCGCAGACTGCGGTTTGTTTGGCACTCGGCGGTCACGACGTGGCTCAACTAGATCTGAAACTAACAAAACGATCGAAACGATTTTGTAACTTATTTGCCATTGCTGCATTACAGCCGAAATGCACCAGCACGACCTGGCTTTACTTTCTGACTGTACTGGAGTGTATGGGGAAAGGACAACAACTCATCTGCATTACATTCACGTTTATGGGAATCGGTAAAAAATAAATCAATTGCTCATTTGCCCCCGTAGACGACATTATGATAGCTTTCGTGATATTTCGAGCGACTTTAGCAAGGTGCTATAGTAATGCTTGAATAAATAAATAAATTTTATATACTTTTCCTCAATTAATTTATATTTCAATTTCGCTTTAAATTTACTTTATTTATTCAAGTGTTAACATGAATGTCCACCAAGAAGTCACAATACATTCAATCAACTATACAGTAATAGCATTGGGTCCAGTCAATAATAAGTGATAGCAATTTAGCGGTTTGATCAATCGTGATGAGGTACTCACTGATTTAGTGCGTTATTCCATTTTCACCCATTATACTGAGAAGAGTCTCGTGCCCAATATCTTTTGCTTCCCAATCAGCCTTTTTCCGACTACCGCAGTACATGAACATCCGCATAATTAACGTTGCGTTGCCTGCCTTTCCTCCTCCCCTCCAATGGGCCACCGGTTACTCACAAGCCGCACGACACGCGACACTGAAGATGATGTCACTTTACGCGGATATCATGTGAGCGAGACGTCTTTAAATATAACATTTTTCCTCTCTTGGAAATCTTGTAGCATCAGATCCTTCAATATGTGTTATCCAATATAGTATTGTTATGGAACACACTGATCTTTATACAATCATGGATTAGTCACGGCTTTATTTAAGCTTCTGACTTCATATTGCTGATGCTTAATCATTCGTTTTAACATGTTTATCTTGGAGACAGTATTCATTCTCTTTACATTCTCCCATTCATGTGTGAGTGCATTGATTGTGTCGGGAGTCTTCGTGACCGGCGTATTTCTATAAAGAATCTGGAGGGGGGGGCAAGACGTGGCACTCGGTTCTCTCTGTCTACACCAGTGGGAAACAGGCGCTACAATGCCATCATCATCGGAGATAGTTCGCCGCCAATAGATCGCCTGCCATAGGTCACGGCCACGAGCCATTTGCAACCAGTATCTCCCCGCGACTTAAACCACACTCCGTCTTGGGGTGCGTTAAGATGTATTGTTGTTGTTATTATTTCTTTTTTGTAATATGTATGTCATGAGGCTCCGTAACCGTTGATATTTTGCTTTTTCTCCCGTCATTGATAATAGGAACGCACGCTCGTTTCAAGAAGGAACTTTGATGGAAGCACCATTGAGCAAGAGGTATTATTTCATAAGATAGGAGGCAGGTAGATTGTGACTACCGCCGCCCATAGACATTCGCAAGACAGGCATCTTGCCGGCCTTTAAGAGATGAGTATGCTCTTTCCTCGAAGACGTAATCGGACCGTAAATACCGAGGGCGGCAGCTGGTGCTCAAGTAGATGTTGATTTCAGACCGGACACATTTGTGAGATTGACGTGTGACAAAATTAATAAAGTCATATTATTTACGTAGTCCTTGCGTTTGATTTGTTATTATTATTTATCTAGATTAGTCAAAGGCTAGACGGTAAATCAAGGCAGTAAACTAGGTCAATGTATAGATTGCGCATAGGTATTTCTTTGTCGGGAGATTCGCCTGGCGAGCTATCCACGATGAATAATGACTCGATAATTATCAAGGGCAGCTTCACTAATGCTTATCTCACTACTTACTGCTACACTTACAACTAGGTAGAAGTCGAGAAAAGTCTCCAACTGCGCATTTGCTGACTTCTGTGTTTAAGATGTTATGTTTTTCAAGCTAAGTATTTTTTTTTTATAGCACAAGGGGGCAACGGAGTATTTTAATGACTACCGACGTTCATGTTCGCATGATTGTTACGCAGATGTATTGCCCTCCTGTCATCCTCCCCAATGGGTCTCTGGCTACTCTCAAAACGCACGAAACGCGACAGCGACGCTGTCACTTCACGACGGTATCAAGTGAGCGAGAGGTACTTGCCCGGTCGTGTCAGCCCAATTCCGTTGCATAGGAGGATGTATTGTCATGTATCATGCATAGCACAACCTCCTCCTATGCAGCATGGCACTGCATCTGCCTAAAAAAGTAGGCACTTGCCTTCTAAGCAAAGCTTTTCCCGTGGAATTGCAAAGACTGCATACATACCATCAAGTCAAAGAGGGTCTGTAGAATGTCTGTTCTACGAAATAATATTTTCCAAATATGACATGAAAATGGGAAAGAATCGCAGAGCACTAACTGAGTACTAATTTAAATAATTTATAAAAGTTTATTTATTTAACATACGACGACGAATTTTTTTCGCATGAACGTGCACAAACAAACAAGTGTTTTACATTTATTAGGTCACAATCATGCATTTAGATACAATTAGCAACAATTACAGAGTCATCAATTTTGGTGTGCAATAAAGAAATAAATATTATTATTAATTTAACAAGTAGGTTCAATATGTAATGTGCGTGAATAGGGTATGTACATTTATAAAATTGTAGAGCATTGTAGCTTGTTTCAACTTAAAATAACTCAAATTTAGTAATGTGTTTTACAATACAGTATATGTACTCAGGGGTACAGAATAGTAAGCTCCGCTTGCACTTCACCGATTCTGGTATAACGTTCGCCATCGGCGTCTGTTTTTTTCGGCTAAATATAACTTATTCAGATTGTATGTTCGCTCCCAGAATGTTTTTGCGATGGTCTCTATTTTATCGAGACCGCGGTGAACGAACCTGCAAGTGGCAGCAAAAAGAACAAACGCCTAGGCAGACGTTCGCAATCGTATAAATACTTATAATAAATATCATCACTTCCGCGTTGAAAAACAAACATACCAACAAAAGTATTCCATATTTTACACATGACTAGATCAACGGCGAAACATGCCCTTGAGGTATGATGTAAGTAACAGTATTGCTCTACTATATGTTAAATGGAGTACCTTTTTTTTTGAAAATAGTGCGGAGTTTCGAAGACCTCTGAGATTTTATGTATAACGAAACGTACACAAGATGTATTGCAGAGGTATAGTACCGGCACGACCGGGGAGGTACCTCTCGCCCACATGATACCGTGAAGTGGCTGTAGCCGTAACCGGTGAGTGGCCCATTGGAGGGGAGGGAGAAAGGAGGACAACTCATTTACATGACTATTGTGTGGATATTGATGGGCGTCGGTAGTTTTCGAAAGACTACGACTGATCGTTTGTCCCCTTATAATATTAAAAAAGCTAAGAGGTCAAACGAACTGCCTTCTGGTGACTATCAACGCTCATAAAGATTCATAGGGTTAT
Source organism: Eumaeus atala (assembly GCA_017140195.1). Taxonomy (NCBI): domain Eukaryota; kingdom Metazoa; phylum Arthropoda; class Insecta; order Lepidoptera; family Lycaenidae; genus Eumaeus; species Eumaeus atala. The sequence goes on from JAFELO010000982.1 coordinate 98,844, forward strand.
GCAGAAGTGTTAACCTCCTCCCTTACCCCTTCCCCCAATGAGGCCAGGGAAACTCACAGAACGTAGCGTAGCTGTCATTGTGCAGCTGCATCGTATGAGCGACAGGTGGGTGCCGGTCCAACTGCATTGCAGCACACACTACCTTTAACTAGACCTCTACGTAGATGCACTAGAACAGGAGACTGCAGTGTCTTTGATAGCCCTGAGCCTGGCTCGTAATAGACGGATCTATTTTCTAAATAATTTGTCAAGATAGCGGACATAATCATCACCACCTATCACCAGGGATAGATCTCGATAAATTAGCATTTTGCACATGCAATTAGATGCACCACAGTAGACTGTTCGCGTACGGCATACCCGGCCGCTATCGCGATCCCCCGCCTCCTTAATCCCACAAACGCCCACCCACGACGCGTACTTCTCATCCGTAACCAGCAGTCGACTAAGGCTGATAAGGCTGATGATGAAACTCTACGTGTTGTTTGACCCGGTACCGGTTATGAAGCCGATTGTTCGTGAAACAAATATTTACATAATGAATTTTATAATAAATCGATGCATGTGCGGGCACGTCTCGGAAGTTTCCAGAATCACATATCTGACATAAGTATATTTATTATATGTTTCCCGTGATGGTGGGAAAATACGGTAAAAAGCAGGATGAAATATTTTTAAGGAGATAGCAGTAGTGCAGCCGAATTGGGCGGGCACGACCGCACTTTTAAAGGTTATATTATGATAATATATAATAATATCGGTGGATTTAGCACACCACGTCAGCCTAGCCCTGTGCTAAGTACGTAACGACTTGTGTTACAGGCACTAGACAACGGAAATATAAATAATATTTCCTTTTTGTATATTTAAGATTTTCTTTTTTCTCCTTCACACGTCTCGGTCACATGATTGACACTCACATCAAAGTGATAGCTACTCTATCGCGTTTCGTGCCGTGTAAGAGTTTCTGGTGCCCCATCGAATGGGAGGAAGAAAGGTGGGCGCATCAAGGCTATTAGGCATATGTTGAACTTCAACCAACTATAACCTCACGGCCTTGAATCTGTAGTCAGTGTCGAGAGATTTATTCCGCAGGTACACCTTACATATAGGTAGTAGGTAGACGTACTAGGTACTAGGTAGAGGTATCTTTCAAATTAAATGAGTTTACTCCCTAAGAAACGATTGTAGACACGTATATAGAAGTAGAGAAAAATCGTGTGAAACAGCCAGCGAACAATGGAAGTGGCCCATTAGAGGGGAGGAGGGATGTAGGGCATGTGCATGAAAATAATACGGATCAGCGTTGGCAGTCTTCAAATGGATCTGATTTCCCGTTTGCCCCCTAGACTATAAAAAAGTTACGTTTCTTTAAGTAAGTGCTACTTGCACTTACTTAAAGCAGTGTTGACACACAGTTTTTGTAAACAGGCATCCGATAAAAATATCTACAGATAATATATTATGTGCTAGAGGTGTAAGAGATATTTCATATTTGTATGACACTAACATCACCCCGCGGTTTCACCCGCGTAACTCCGGTCCTACTCGTCGTAGCGTCATGATATACTGCCTATAGCCTTCCTCGATAAATGGACTATACAACACAAAAACAATTTTTCTAATCGGGCCAGTAGTTCCTGAGATTGGCGCGTTAAAACAAACAAACAAACTCTTCAGCTTTATATTATTAGTACAGATGAAATTAAATGTAAAAAAAAGTTGTAAAGAAAACTTTACAAGACGTAATTGATATTTCAAGATTTAGGACACGTGCGGTACCAATAAAATACGAGATTGTGCATCCACAGGCACATTAAAAGTAGCAGCATGTACATTGTATGTTACACACAAGTGTTGCACTGATCACGATATTCGAAAACGACAACAAGTGTTGGAAACCTTTCAAGTCAGACCACTTTATCATCAGATGCTAGTACGCAACGTCATACGACAGTAGATCTGCTCCGCATTTGTGTAAGATGGCAAAAGTGTTTCATTAGGGCTGCAAGATTCCATAAGTTGAAACAAAATCAGGGTTTGTCATTAATCCTGTTTCCTCGAAAGACTAATCTAAGAGTTCGTGCAAACCCCTTCCTCTCACAAAGTCGGTCCAGCGTAGGTACTTTTGATATCATAACAGTCTAGGTTATATGACATCCTTATCAACATCGATTATGATTGAACAGCATAGCGTTTATAATCTGCACGACATATTCGCAATTACTGATAGTGTTGACGCACTATATTCAGCATCATCATCAACCGGATGACGTCCACAGCTGGACATAGGCCACTCCCATAGAGCGCCATAGGTCACAGTCTCGAGCCACATGCATACCGCGACTCACCAGATCGCTCCCAGGCTTAACTATATAAATATTTCTCGTGATATTCGTTACATAGATTAGAGTTCGTTACATTTAATCCTCATGAAATGGACAACGTTCCGCATGCTCATCTACGTGACCTGGCCCCGCTGCACGCGCGGCCGTACCACGGGAGACCGTACCCGCGTGAAACGTGGCGAAGTGAACGTCTATGGACTGTTCGCAACTGTAATTCTTTATTGTTTGGTGATGAAGGAGAATATTTTTTTTAGCTTAGACAAAACTTGTTACAGACAGTAAGTCCGCTTACGGAAAACATCACATTAAATAGTAGCTGTTCTCTAATTTAGATTTCCATTAGAGAAACCGATGGAGTAAAAGAGATTCTCTCGCTCCGTCCATTCGAAATATTATTATGACTCGGCACGTTACTATGATGTCATACATTTTTATGCATACAGCTATCGTTATGGAATTACGAGACGTTATGACGTAAAAACGAAAGGATAATTTTTCTGACACTGTTACCCTAATCTTACAAGATTGAAATTAATACTTGTATGTTTATTAGAATTTTTGTGGGACAAATAAAGGTGATTTTACATAATCATACTTGTCCAAGCTGAGTTTGGGCTACAACAATCATCTCTTTTGGGAAGAGACATCTGGGCAAGGTACATTATAGGGCACAAGTGTTTGCACAGACACAAATGTACTACTTATCCTCTTATGATCCTATTCCGACTCGGGACGGCATGCCGACACGACCAGAGATAAATCGAGATCTAAAAGGCTCCGATTACTCATCAGAGAAAAAAAAAAAAAGAACTCGAGGATAACACGACGATTATCATCAACAGTTTTCCACAATGTAAAATCCAAAATTAATATTCATTGCTGACTTCTTAATACTTATATGACATAGAGTTGTTAGAACTTGATTATTAATAGAGAATGGGTAAGGACGAGAAGTAGAAATGGGACGACCGAAACCCACGACTGCACACGGGCAAACCTGTGTACAAAACTGGTTTAGCTCTTGGCAGAGATAATGATAATTTTAAAGCCTATATTTTTATAAGAGATAGCATGCTAGCAGTAGTGACGCAGCAGAATTGAGCGACACGAGCGGGGAGGTACCTCTTGCTCACATAATACCGCCATAAGTTGACATCTATCCTGCCGTGTTTTGTGCGGTTTATGAGTAGTCAGAGGCCCATTGTGGGGGAGGAGGAACAGAGAGTCAATGCTTTGATTGGCATAGTAATTATGGCAGATGTCTATGGACATTGGTACTCATCAAAAGGTTTTTCATTTTTACATTAATAATAAAGGTTCCGCTGACGGTTAAGGTAATATTAACGTTTAATGTCTGTTTTTCGTACAGACAAATAGAATTAATGACACGTTTACGGAAACTTTTTTTACAATTACAACTTTTTTTTACATACCAAGTTAATCTGGTAGAAGGCCACCACGGTTACGGGTGCCAGAAAAAAAATATAAAATTTTATTTGTTCATGAATAATATGTTTTTTGGCTAGGCTGTATATTGTCTTTCTGGTTATATGACCGATTCCGTCAAGCCTGTATGCAGCATGCAATGCCTATCTTATATGCGCATGCATACTTTCTCATACTGATTGAAGACCCGACCAGACTATCGGACGATAATAGTCTAATAGTCTATGGGTGCTCGAATACAATGCCAAATAACCCTTTGCGTCGGGTAATGATAAGGAGAACGTTAGGTCATTCGCAAAGTCTTTGCTTTCAGCGGTCGGGTAAAGAAGGATCAGCGCAGCGTTACGAAATTGTTGTAGCCGATGGTAAGTAACCGAATACCCTCAGGTTACCTTCGGCCTGTACTGAGGTGCGCCAGATCTGGCAGCGTTGGGCCATGATGGAAACAGACCCGGAAAAAATGTCAACCGTTTCTCTTTTGACGGGTTTTTACGTGGCCTTTGGACAGATCCCAGCGCGATTCTTCTTGCAAATTACAACGCTTAACGAGCGAGTCAGAAGGTCGAGGTGATATTGAAATACTAATTGTTCGAGCTAAAAACGATCAAGCTGCGCTCATGCTTGGACACCATTAAAAGTTTTGTAAAACAATTGGGGAAAAAGAGCAATGGTTGACTAATCTCGATCATTAGCATCCGCAAGTTTAATGCCCCCAAAGGGCCACCGGCTATTCACAAATTGTACGAAACGTGATTATATAAGCCATCACCTTTAAGGGCGTATCACATGAGCGGGGAGCTCAGGTCGTGAAGCGATAGCTACTACCGACTAAAAACTGCTATCAGTTAGTTGGCCCTATTGGCATTTTACTGCGGGAGCGTGTCCTGGTGTATCTTTGCTTGTGTCCTTGGACGGACTTTGCTACTGTTATCGCGATCGCGTCGTCGGCGTCATGCAATACGTGCTTCGGCCGACGATATCGGGAGTCGGTTAGTAACGTCGGGTCGTATTCCGACGTTTGAACGATTAATTTATTTTTGTGATTAAGGGCACGATCAAAGAACTTTCGAAACAGCTCTTTAAAATGTCCTTTTATCGAGGTCAGTTGGAAGTCACAATGTAGGTCGATGTTTCGGATATACCACGGGCATCCAGTAGCCATGCGTAAGAATCTATTTTGCATTTTCTGCAAACGTTCTATTTGGGTAAAATCATAAACTAAAAATAACACCTCAAGGCAGCAGGGTATCATAAGAATACAGTATGTGGTAATTGGAACAATACATAATCAAATCAAAAAGTAAACATAACACCTTAAGACAGCAAGATATAATAAGCACTGTTTGCGTTAATTGGAACAACTAAAATTATAATTGTACGGGTACTTTTAAAAACTTATAATATTAGGGTATCTGTCATCTCAGTCCACCCGTGGCTATGGTTGCTGTAAAGCTTCTGAACCGTCGGCTACTTAAATAATTAAATAAACCGCGATAAAATCCGTAAAAGTAGTTTTATTTTAATGAGCAACATTCGCGTAAACTTAAGACATCAATATTTTGCGGACATGCACTTAAAAAGAGACTTCGCAAAAAAATTATGTCTCATGTTCCGACGACGTGAGGAGAACAGAAATCGAGGAAGTGTGTTTCTTGGGAAAAAGCTTACGATTTATTCATCAGTTGCTAAGGGAACACGAATAGTGTCCGGTCGTGTTGTAGTAACCCGATACCTACACGTGCTCAGATTAGCTACAGTTTCATAATTACTTCACTAGATGATGCAAAACTTTTTGGCTTGATTCATAAGGTTTATTAGTAAGAGGTAGTGGCATGCTGCAATACAGTGGAATTGGGCCGGCACGACCGAGGAGGTACCTCGCGTTCGTATGTTACCGGCGTAGAGTGACATTTTCGCTGTGGCGTTTCGTGCGGTTTATGAACAGCCGGTGGCCCATTGGGGGAGATGAAAAGAAGGGGTTGCATAGCATCATGCAGTATAAAAAAATATGAGGAGTAAAATATGAACAATAGCAGGTCGAGTGTAGCAGCGTAACGCTTTACAGCGCTAACATGTGCAGTTTTCGCTTCAGAATAATGTTCATTCATAAGGAGTAAACTCCATTCGCGTGAGTCGCTTCACAGTGATATCAATTAAGATGAACACACGCCACGTTCGTAGGTATACCCCTGAAATGTCTTTTATCGATAATCTATTACACTCTAACGATGATAATAATTATAAGTGACATCTATGACGTAATATGGTAAATTATAGCGGTATTCCACCTTCAGTACCCCGTGACATTGACAGTAATGGAGAAATTGGATATAGTCTACTATGCCCATTGTATTATCACGAAATGGACAGCCAAGCTTAGGAGACTCAATGACCATGTTAGACACAGATAACTAAGATAAATTCAAATAGGCGTTGACAAACAGATGGTAGTTAGGCATTCTTTAAGAAGTTTATTTAATTTTAGCACACGTCGCAATTAAAAATAGTGTTTATAAGTCTCCTCGTGTATATTTTGATATACTTTTATAACTTTAATACGTACTTATTGTTTCATTTTGCATTGGTGAATCAATTATCTCGAATAGGTTACGGGATCGACACTACAATAATTGCCCGCACAATCATTTTCCATTATTTATTTGATACAAACTCATATCACACAAACTTTGGTCAATAATTAATGTGATATCACTGATTTGAAAAAATACAAGATATAGGATTTAATTCTGAACTGGCATTCTTAAACATAGTTTTTTGAAATGACAACCTAACGTGTATTTTAAGTAGTTTTTACAATGCAGATTTTATTTAAAGGTTGTGCAAAATTTAAACATATTCCCTTGAGCAGTCAACCTTACACGCTTGAGTTTGACTTGCTTTTACAATGTGCGCAATTTGACACACTTTCATGTGGCCAGTTTTGCACATCCTTTACATGGCCAGTTTTGAGGCGCTCACTAAATATCTTAGTATTTTTATAAATCATTGGATATTATTTGACAAGTTTTTTCGTATTTTAAAAATATAATAATTTACAAAAATGTATTCGTATTGTTTTGTTATTAGACTTAAGCGAATGGTTTCTCTCTTTCTTGGTTCATTATAAATTCGTAGGAAACAAATGTTTAGTGGAATAGTATTAAATCAAAGATTGAAACCATTTACAACTACTATCTAATTACCCGGCAGACGGGCGGTTTCCGTGTTATTGTGCCGTTTGGAAAGTAAATAAAACTTAAACACTAATTAGAAAGTACATGTAACACTACTTCTTCCATTTATTCTCTTGTGGCGCGAGGAGATCTATTGAATAACACTATGTTTACATAACATTGTGGGTTATTGACATTGTAACGTTAACGAAAGTCGTTAACATGAAAATTTTACTAGTAAGGTAACAGAGGGATGATTTATCATCGAAATTTGGCAATATTGCCAAAAGCTTAGAATTATAAAATTGGTATCAAAAAGGAGGAATCATTAAATATAATGAATTTCCTAAACGTTAGTTTTCTGATAGTAGCCCTATCGCATAGCCTATAACTGTACCTATGGCAGATGGAATCTACAACTACAACCGAGAAGGTTACTCTAATCTTTTTTAATTATTATTTACGGGCATCAATCATCAATCACAAAGAAGAGAGCTCTTTAGATAGTTGTAACTATTGACGCCGACATACAACTCATTATTTTTGTTTTATCAGTTCTCAAGCACAGAAGTTCAAACCATCGCTATACAAAAAACACAGAAAGAGGGGGAGAGGGGGGATAGACCCTCCGGTAATGACCTTTATGAGGCAAACGTTTATGTCATCGCCGGGGCTATGTTAGCTACCGCGCTCGAGCTGGCCCCGACTGTGACTCTCCGGGCGGGGTGTTCCCCCCTTCGCAAGCACATTTAGCACCACATTATTGTGCGTCAGTTAAAAATCAGTAAAAGACAAACATTCATAACATGAGTCAGTGATGTGTAACCCGATATGCGTCGATACGAACTGCCGGACGGACTGAGTAGCGACTACAGGCGTGCTCGACCTTGACGCAGTGTGTGATAGTTGCTACCTACGACCGCCACTTATCTTACGCGACATAGTAGCGGCCCTACACGTTAACAGCGTGTGCGGGTTACATCATCATTAGACTATCCGTCCATTACAGTATACTTATTTAGAGTGCGGTATGTTCGTAACGCTGGCAGACCGTGCTTACGTGACGTGGCCATTTGTTTTTATAAAATAGGAGGCCGAACGAGCTTTCGCAGCATTTGACATCAACTGACGCCCATAAACGTCTGTATAATTAATATACCAATGCGTCGCCCTCCTTTCCTCCACCCCCCACTGGGCCACGTCTCTTTTCACACTCAGAACAATGTCCGTACAGTTTTTTTACTAAACTATGTGGGGGAAAAGCCTTCAACGGATTTTTGAGATTCTAGATCTTATCTTTCGCGCAGATGAGAGCGACGCATCCCGATCGCTGTTAAATGTATCTCTAAGCATACAATGAAATATTTTGTGGCTTAGCCGAGGGTGACACAATACACAGGAGTCTTTAAACGTTAAAACAGCCGACCCCTGATCAATTAGGTTCCTAATAAGCTAACCGGAACTTGTAAAACCACCCTTAGTAGTAGTAGGCTTAGTAGTAAAGTCTGTTCTATAAGAAGTAAACCTGCTTCGGACATGCCTGAGATAGACTTGAACATGTGGCGGATTAAGCTGTTGCGATGTAGGTGATAAATAGATTGCTATAGGCTTATTGGCCAGTAGGTCATTTAGATTGAAGGCTGAGGTATGTGGGGCCTTTTAAACGCGGGGCCCTTAGCAATTAGCAGATATTAAAAGTACTGCTATGCTGCTCTGAAGCAGTACCTCTCGCTCACACGTTATCGCTTTATAATCGAAGGCTCCGTTGTATTTCGTGTGATACAACCTGAGCCCGACACACACTTCAGGCCCCCTTGGGTCGGCTGGATGGTGCGTAAATGCATTTTCCCTGCTAGAACCAATACGATATACACCGCTCGTACCGGTCGAGCGATGAAATCTTACGTATAGTGACACAGCTATAACGTATGACTGACAGAATGTCAAACTCACACACCGCTTACGGAAAAGAGCCCGGGTTCGAATCCGTAAGTTGAGAGCCTGGATTTATAGAGATAAAATAACGCGACTTTAAAGAGCTCTAATAATAATAAATAAATCATGAATACGGCTTCTTGCTGAGTCGTAACGCAAATCAACCCCTCCCGTCAGAGGGCGGGGGAGGAGGCAGGCCTCCTCAGATAAGCCACGACACCTCAATTTAAACTGCGGTACCCCGCACTACTAGAGTGGGGAGGGGTACCGCTTCCACCTGTTCGGTCCCAAAAATAGTTACTATATGGTACGCCCACAATCAATCCGGTACATCTCTCCCCATCTACGGGAAAAGAGAGGGGTATGTCCCCCTATCGTCTCCCTAAACCTGTAGACACAAAAATGTTCGCCAGTCAGTCGAACTGTTGAGGCTGGACAAGCGCCGCCAACCAGTATTAGGTCCCTCCGAAAAAAAATCGGTGGTTTGCGAGTAACCGGTGGCGCATTTGGAGGATGGGCTGAGGAAGGGCAACGCATCTGCATATGCGTGTGTTAGTAATATATGATGCGCGTGGGTAGTCGCTAAATGGCTTCGATGTCTCATTTTTCAATTGCAACTTTTACTACGTGGTCAATCCGGGACTCATCTTAGTATAAAAACGATAATAGAGGCGTATTGTTCAGAAGCAAACTCTGGTCTGACTTCTGATTGTCCTCAATACATATCTAGCTCCGGAGTAGTTGTGAGGAATAACTTACTGGAGACTGTTCTATGGTAATCTGTTTATGTTGTAATAGGCATAATGTATAAAAATCACATTAGCACATACAGTTAAACGGAAGGGTTTGAACATTTGTGTGTTTAGAGTTAAAGTAAAGTTTTAAGAAATTATTTTTACCATTAATACCCAAATTCACAGGAAGATTTATAGGCCATTTACCAGAAATGTCTAACGTTTACAATCAAACAACCAGGAAGGGATCCTTATGAAATTCCTTCAGGAAGGGGTCCTTATGACAACTGCTAATCTGCTAGTACTTCTTTCACCCAAACCATACACATTTATATTAATATGTAATCTTAATTAAAAATAATCCTACAAAGATGTAGCCCTATGGGGTAGGCCTATGTCCAGCAGTGGACGCTGGCCGGCTGATGATGATGATGATGTAGTGAAATTTGCAATTTATTTGCCTGTTAAGTTGCTAATAATCTAACCAGAACTTTAATACAAACTTGAGAAACTGGCCCAAGAATTAAAGATATTGCATTATGAAGGCTAATTACTCATTTATTTTCTTAATTATCAACATGTCATTAATAATAATGGCAGCTTTAAAAATACACTGCGCAATACTTCTTTCTATCAGAGTTCAATAAACATGCTAAGGCGGCTGACAATGGACGGAAGAGTGCTGATAATGATTAATACAATAACAGTAATCCATACTAATAATATAAAGCTGAAGAGTTTGTATGTTTCCTTCTACGTGCTAACCTTAGGAACTACTGGCCCGAATTGAAAAAAAAATTTTTGCGTTGAATAGTCCACTTATCGATGAAGGCTATATATACACCATGACGATACGACTTATAGAGCCGGAGTTACCCAGGCTAAGACAGGTCTTGAACCGTGGGGATGCACGTCACGCCTGCGGTTGCTGAGCCCAATCCCGCCCAGATCGTGGAGTCGTGATTGTTTATACTATAAAATTCTTATACGAAAAATAAATGTCCTTGTTCATGAGGTACTAATGAGCTGATTTTTTGCTGTTGCTTAGTTACTATTTATAACTTAACATTCAAATAGCGCAGTAGGTTAACTCGGTCATACACACAGTTAATTTAAGTCGCAATATCCGTGACGTTGTTGGCTTTACTTGGTTATTTGAACTACTATTTTAGTTTAACTACTGTCACGTTGAAGATTCTGTTAAAATATTTTTATAGGGGGGCAAACGAGCAATCGGAGCGCTTTGACGTCTACCCAGACACCCTTATCTGTATCGTGACACTTACCTTTGAGGAAACCCCCACTTTCCTCCGCCCGTCACTTTGCGACGGTGTCATGTGGACGAGGTGTACTTATCACCCCGTCGTGCCAGAGCAATTCAGCAGCAATGCACCATGAAACTACTTAAATTATTGGGGAACCTCGGCAATGAATAAAATGAATTAACAATACAGGCGGCGTCCATTGACGCACTCGACACAATCCGTACCTGATAAACTTTACACCCGTCTGCGCTCGAGTTATGATCGATAACTAACACCATGTAGCCGGCGTGACCACTTATCACAATGATACATCACACGAGTCACCTCTACTATAATCATCATTAGTGATGTCCTAAGTAACATATCGATGTATATCTTATGATTGCGCGAATGTTAGAATAAAACTACTTTTATGGATTTTATCGCAGTTTATTTGATTCTTTAACTCACCCGTCATTTCAGAAACTTTTGCAGCAATCATGGTCTCTGATGGACTGAGATGATAGATGTCCTGATGTCTCAAATTATTAAAACTACCCGAAGAATTATAATCATATACTTGTTCCAGTTACCACATACTACATTCTTATGATACCCTGCTGCCTTGAGGTGTTATGTTTAGTTTTTGATTTGATTGTGTTTATCACTGGGTCCCAAGCAGAGGAAGGAACCAGGCATTTTCTCCATTGAAATTTTGGATGTTTCTTTTAATTTCACTAGCCTCCTTGGAAGGAGTGGACCAATAGTATAAAGGAAACCACCATGTTTTATGCATAGAAACACACAGTTCACAGTAGGAATTTATCAAATGTAATGTAACAACATTTATTGATGTCTTAAGTTTACGCGAATGTTAGTCATTACAATAAAACTACTTTTACGGGTTTTATCGCGGTTTATTCAATTTGTTATCTAGCTAGATATGTAATTAAATAAACCGCGATAAAATCCGTAAAAGTAGTTTTATTGTAATGACATATTTAATTTATCATAATCATTCTCTTGACTGGTGACGAACAATCCTTTATGATAGACAGATGATATTGTAGCGCCGACGATCAGGAAATAATATCATCTTACATGACTGTGTAATAGCTATTCTGTCGCGTTTCGTGTGAGATTCCAAATGGACCAATAGTATAGTAGAAACCCCCTTGTTTTATGCATAGAAATACACCAGTTCGGTACCAATTTTTTTACATTATCCGGGGCACACGAGAACGGATCCTTTCGACGACTACATACCCCCATAGACATTCGCGTTATTGATGTCATCCAGATGTGTTGCCTTTCTTCTTCCCCACCAATGGGCCTATTAAATATTGTACAATTTGTATAAATAAACACACTGCCCTTATAGTTCCCTTCCAAATGCGATAAGGAACTTCCTCTTACTAAGCGGTAGGTACGTTTCAATAAAAAAAAATGGCTTTGTAAATAATGTGTACGTCAACCAGTCTTATCGGGCGCAATTGGGCTGTGGCATAGCATAAATGACCTTGTTATACTGGTCTTACGATATATTATTGTTTACCACTTACAACAATGCTGTAGTTATATCCGACCAATATGGCTGGCGGCCGTTGTATTTAATTAAAGTTGACTGGAGACTGAAGTCATGCTCGTCAGAGGTGGTCAGTCTGGGCGGCAGGACTTCATACTCACATACATTAGTAGGAGGTAGTGCCATGCTGTATTGAGCCGGCTTGGCCGGAGTGTTAGTTCTCGCTCACATGATGCCTTAAATTGACAGCTACACTGTAACGTTTCGTGCGGTTTGGGAGTAGCCGGATGCGTGTGATCAGATCTGCACGATAATAATGCAGACGTCTATGGACATCGAAAGGCTCTGATAGCTAGTTTGCCCATCCAGTACCAAATGTAAGAAAAGAAATCGGCAACTGGCAAATATTATACAGAACGTCTTTGCTCGTTGACAGACGCAAATGATCTGCAGTGGACTTTTTATTTTAATCTGTTCTATTTTAAACTATATTCCAGGAAGTGTTCTGAATTACCCGTGCGAATACGTGAGAAATTTTCTTGATAACATTTCATTCGATATCTAAAAAATGTTAGACATATATTATTATTGGAGTTTCGGCACGTTGCATTTGAATGATGCAAGAGTTTCAAACCAACATACTATTAAAATGAAGCCTGTCTTTTTTTACAGTATAGGGGGACAAACGGGAAATCGTAGCCTTTCAATTACTTGCGACGCCCATGAACATCAGCATAATTCTGCCGATCCATTACCCTCCTTTTCAACTCCCCCCCCC
>JAFELO010000982.1:112031-140048 GCA_017140195.1 Eumaeus atala
CCCCCCCCCCCCCCCCAATGGGCCACCAGCTGCTCACAAACTGCACGAAACGCGATATCGTAGGTTTACGGCGGTATCAAGTGAGCAAGAGGTAACACCCCGGTCGTACCGGCCCAATTCCGTTGCACAGGAGGATGTCGTGTCCTACACCTCTTGCTACCTCTTACTGTCTTAGTTTTGACAAAAAATAAAAAGACATTTTGAAGTGAGAATTGACGTGCCTGACATAAGTTTCCTAGACTAGTTAGCAAGTTGTGTATAAGTTTTGAGTTAAGTGACGCCAAAGATGTGTAAATACTAAGGACAATCTGGTCCTAATCATTGATTTGCAAAAATACGAGATACACAATCTCATACTAAACCGTCATTCAAAAGCGACCGCAATTGTACATAAGCATGGTTTTGCAAAGTGAACCTTACTCGTATGATTTTAGCTTGTTTTTACAAAGTGCGCGTCTTTTATACGGACGGATTTGAAACGCTGACTGGGTGTCTTAGTATTCTTAATCTATGCTATATCCTATGAAATATAAGTTGTAAATTGTCCAGTATTCCTTTGCTATCATTGTATCATTTTTTAGGCAAGTCGTATACATTGAAAGATATACCGAAAAATGCGATGCAAATTTATCAGAGTATCTACCATGATAGTCTAGACTTAATAAATGAGTGCCAAAAAAACTCTTTATTCAAACATGACCTTCACTCTCACGTAGTCTAAATGTCTTTAAACTTTAAAATCTTTCATCTGTACAAATAATATAAAGCTAAAGAGTTTCTTTGCTCTCTCTCAATCTCAGGAACTACTAGCCCGAATTGAAAAATGTTTATTGTGTTAAATAGTCCATTCATCGAGGATGCTATAGACTATATACCATACAGAAAGGACTAATAGGATCGGAGCTACGCGAACGAAACCGGAGAGTAATGCTAGTATGAGCATACAAGCTGTAGGATGACGTGCAACATACCTACATCATGTTAAACTATGCGTAAAATTGATGAGAACATACAACCGCCATTTTTGTGAAAATCTCTGTGATTATATTGAATGCTCACTGATGCTATAATGCATTATACTCCCATTTAATGATGAAAACTAGTTTGAATTAGGAATGTTATAGTTCTTTCCAGATGAAAAAAACATCATATAAAACCTCACGCTAATGCTATTTCATTGCTACGGGAACATCAACAAATCGTAAAGCGTACACAAGACTAAACAAAGGTTTTTAGTCGATTGTCATTTGTTCCGCTATCTTGGCGCCTTCTGTTATCTATTTCCATTGAAAAACCCTTATTGATCAAAGTTCTAGTTTCATTTTCTCTATCTACATATATTAAGTGTTTTCTGGAACCGAACAAATTAGGTTCAAGTTCAAGTTTCGAAGTAATCTTTGTTTACAATTATGTCATAAAATAATCATTATTACGCACACTTTATATCTGTTTAAACATACATGTATGATATGTGGTGGCACACACTCCCTGCCTACCCCATTAGGGAACTGACGTGAAGATGTGTTGTTGTTGTACATACATGTATTTTATTTTAATCTTCTTTTTTCAATCAGGGCAATTCTAGCCTCTCGGCTGATATGATAGTTTAATATATAACAAGAGCTCTGACAGAAGTTAGTTAATAATATTTTTTTACATAGATAACATCTAACACAGAAAAAATGTGTAAAAGAAATATTGATGTTACATGGTTACTCACCAATCCCATAGAATATCCGAGAATATTTTACACTTTGTAACTAATCTGTAACAGTTTAATTCGACTGATACCTAAAATACACCTATCGTTAGTTTATTGCCCAGGGAATTCACATATTCATATTGTGCCAAATTTATATTTCAATCAAAGTAAATATATTTGTATTGTTGTACATTTTTAAAGTCAGTTATTGCGCAATTATTTTACATATTAATGATAATGAAAATAGAATCGCCAAATCATCTGATCACTATGGGAATATTCAAGAAGAATTAACAAATGTACATAAAATCTACTTAATAACCAAGCGAGTTACTATATTGTTAGTTAATATCCCTTGCATTAAATAACAAAACTTAAATCTTTGTACACGTGAAGTACAAAGCATTTACGTGGAATGTTTTCGGTACTAAACCACGTGTTATGAAATACACCAATTTATACATACAATAAAAAGTGTATCCGTATGTGTTTCTGATAAGGTAACAGTATGTTTGTCAGTTTTTACATGTTAATCACGGAAACTAGTAGACGGATTTGAATTAAGCTTCTATTGTTGTATAGTTAATCATCCTTTTTATTTGACGCGAGGAAACGCTTTTACGCGCCTTCACCGGCCCTGGGTGGGGTCCAGTGTTGTGTGGGACTGGCGGCACATGATGTTGCCTAAAACCAACAAAAACCACCGCGAGTGCCATCAGTGCCGCCCTTGGTGTGGTGCCCCGGAACAACAATCATCAGGGCACCTCGACGGCTAGTCAGCCCCCTAAAGGACCAACTCCACCTCCACAGAAGGGGTTGCCCAGCACTACAGGACAACCCCACCGACTTTGGGACAGTACAATGGGGTGAGGTTCCCATCCTCGCGCCCTGTCCCGTGCGCAACAGCACCACCTCCTGTTGCTCTTGGGTCCCCTATTCTTATAAGAAGAGTATTGAGAGCGATTCCTCCTCCTGATCTTTAAGCCCCCTCTTCTTATAAGAGGGGTGCAGATCCCCCTCGGTACAATTGGCTTCGCCTGGGTTCACCCCAGGCTACTGAGCCCCACCGCCGCGACAAGGCTTGAACAATGGTGGGGATAGTTAGTTACTCATCCTGGGCAACATATAGGATGTAACTTGTTTTGAAAACTGGAATATCTGAAGTACACGAACGAAGTAGCGGCTAACAACTAGTCATATATAAACAAAGAAAATATGTTCGCGAATACCAACACAAATTATTAATTTCATTATGTTAAATTACATAAATTCAAAAACTTATACATTACCAAAATTATATTACACAAAGTGAACAAAGAGGATTTAAAAAGTATTAGCATATGTATGACATTTATATATTTAATCGTCGACTTAACAGGGACTGAGGTTGATAAGTCACACGTTTCCAACAGTTCAGCGTTCGGAGTTCAAACTTTAGATTAGGAAAAATATCTTAAGTACTACACAGCGATAAGATTAGAATATATGCATATAATTCATATTTGGAAGCGCAAGAACTATTCAAAATTAAAACGCTACAATAATATGTTGGTCACGGTTAAAACTATATTTTTAAATGACGAAAGTGGTGCTGTCAGTGTAACTCTAAACTCTATTCCCGCTAATAGTGCACCTTTGGCCCACTTTCCCTGACCCAAAAACAATAAAAGCACTTGCAATATTTTAAGGTTAGGTTACGTCGACAGTAACTATGATTTCCTCAAATATATGAACAAATTGAATTTAACTCACCTTCATATATGGCCCTATCATAAAGAACGTTTTTGGCAGCGTTTCGCGAAACAAAATTTCACTAAACGTTTAGATTAAGTAAAGTTTAAAAACACACTGGCTTGTTACAACAAATATCACAGACTAATTCACAAAAACGTCACTAATTAACTGAACTGCAATGTCATCGAAACTAACACATGTCCTTGCTGAAATCGATTTAAAAAAAAAACTTTGTCCGCTTTATAATTTATTTCTTTTTAGGCATATTTAAATTTAGAAGTATTAAAATAGAACGCTAGTTGTATTTAAAATTTCAAATTATCAATTTAAATTTGCCGCGCGGAAAATTTTTCGCATGTGCGCGACGCAAATGCGATTCGTGCGTTGTCTGAACTGTGACTGGCTGAACACTGTGAAAATTTTTACATTTGTATATTAGCAGTCATTAAAAAATACAGCGAGGTGTACGATGATCGGAGGCCTGTGGAACGTTGTTTTAAAGGAACTGTTATCTAAACGGCTTTATGGCATAGCGATTACATTAAAACATGGAATATTTTTTTTTGAAATATTTAATCGACATACCTTTGTTTTATGTCTGTGATATACAGCATTAATAATAAAATGACAATTTATACGGAATTAAATATATAGACCTGAGTATCAAGTCTAAAAGTGGATATCTAATGCGTAGAATTAGGAAATATATTTGTGTTCAGTGACCTTAAATGATTGAAATAGTGTCTCTAAACAAAAAAAAAAACTATTTACTTACTATTTCTATAAATCTGAATGTAGAGTCAATGGCTGTAGCGTTCCACAGGGAAGTGTGCACGGCCCACTACTCTTTCTGCACATTATTAACATCCCTGATGTATCTATTAACAAATATACATTCCTTGCAGATGACATCTATAGAATAATTATTGACAATAGTAACTTTGAATGAATTAATTAATTTGATTAATGATGAAAGCAATACCTGTGTATATTCACTGAAACTTGGATCACGTCGGAATTCGAAGCAAACCTACAACAAATACCTAATTATAGAAAAAACAAAAGAGGAGGAGGGGTATACATTTATCATATATAATAGTATAAATTGACGTCACAGAGGAATTAGAAGATAATGGCAATCATTATCTATGGATAAATATTAATAGATTATCTCTCAATATTAGTGCTATTTACAAACATGGAGAAACAAACCTGAAGTATTTCTTACAGGCATATCCCGCACAACTAAATATGAGAATCAGATGGGTCAATAATCATATTAAAAAAAAATTCTATTGCGTTCCTTGATAGATTCGCAACATTATATATAATTCTTTAGGCAAATCACATTTAGAATACTTAATTCAAGTTTGGGTATCAGCATCCCCTTCAAATATAAATTCTTTACAGAGACTACAAAATAGAATAATTCAAATTTTACATAACTTACACCGACAGAACAACTTTATAACAACACAAAATTAATGAATATATCACAACTACACACATACATCACAACTACACACATACAATGTCTGCATTCTAATTAAAAATATGAAATCAGGTTCCATACAATCCGAAACAAAGCTTTATGATAGATCACACGTGTCGCATTTAAGAAATAAATGTAAGCTCCAGGTTGATAATGTAAGAACTGATTATGGTAAAAAGACTATTTTGTTTGAGGGAGTTCAGTCAAATTGCCAGATGAAATTAAGCAATGTAATAATTTAAAAATGTTTAAAGGCAAGCACAGATTAAAAAAAACACGTTCTGTAATATAAAATCTATGTATCTTATTATTAGTGAATTTATATTATTATGAGTAATAAAGTTCTTTAAACATACTTAATTGCCTAAACACCAACAAAAATGTAAATTCCAGAAAAATGCATCATATGAAGTTACATATTTTACTACTAAACTCAAAAATCTAAACATGTGTACCATGAAGCATATCGCGTATGTGTATATAACAATGCTGATGAGGCATAATAGCATTATTATTAAAAAGAAATGAAATTATAAATTAGCTAATTATTTTGGTTAATTTACTCGATTGGATAAGTATATGTTAATTTAAAATTAGGATGTTTAGTTCACAAACTTATGTTAGCTGGCGCACGGAACATTCCATATGAAATGAACTACAAATATAAGTCAGTAATTCTTTTTTCCAGTATAATTAAAGATTTTTTTCGCGGAAATGTTATACGACGACAAAACTTTTTAGCTATCAGTGATATATTCATGAGATACAATCTGGTGACAGACCGACGGACGTTTCGTCCTTTGAATACGAAACCCTAAAAATAATTTCCGGTGTTCCACTTTGAGTAAAACCTAATTTGGAGGCTAATTTTAGGATCTTATTAAACCAGTGACTCTGAAACTCAAAGTGCTGTCAAACGGAACAGGATTAGAAACGTTAGTATAGCACGATCCCAACATTCGTTGAGTTGTATTTTGAGTGGAATAAAATGCATTTTGGTTCCCGTTGATGATATTACATTTTTTTTATTCAGATTATATGCCTGCTCCAACCCAATTTATATCCTTGATCCTGTACATCATGGTCAAAACAATTCAATCTTTTACCGTTACACTGTTTTTACAATACACTGTCGCGTTCTAAATTCAGCAAGTAAGTAAAATTTGTTATGGATACAGACAATATAAGAAAAGATGTCGGTCCACAACTGGCGGAGTAATTGGTTAATACAGATAAAAATCATATCCACACACAAACAAAGAAACCCTTGCAGCTATTTATTACAATGGTTGGTTTTGTCATTTCGTACTTAATGTAGGAGCGTGATAGAGCATAGTATACATTCCGTAAAGCTTGTATCATTGCCAAATTTTGCCCGGCGACTGGCAGAAATTTCGATATCACCAAATGATCGAAATTCGCTCTGACGCTCGCTTCCTGTAATTACAATAAAACATGTTTAATGGCTTCGTGGCTTGTACTCGGGCCGTGAAATAGAGTAACAATTATACCCCTCAATTTTAAACTGCTACTAGCTGTGCCCTGCGGTTTCATCGGGGAAATTCAAACAAAGTTTCAAGCTGTATTTCAAGACTAAATCCTTAGGAACGTTTTTTTTCCAAAATATTTTCTTAGCGAAGGCAACACTCTCGACATAAATCAAATGAAGTGCATTAGAATTTCGTAAGTCGTTTTAAGTTTATGCGCACAAACGCCAGAGATTATCACAGATAGAGAAATAAGCCAGCCTAAAACGCATTCGGCTAAGTAGAAAATAAACAGAAAAGCAGTTCACTCTCTGTGTCCCTTTGTTATTTCATTTCTCTCTCTGCGCGATGATGATTTTAGATAGACAAATGTGCATTCGCAGTCTAAAATCAAAACTAAATTAACTGCCTAACCTTCTTTACAGATATGTTATCTCTGTGTCAAACGTAAAGAATATCAAATGTCAAAACACATAGAATATTTTTTTATAGTAGGTATAAGGGAGAAACGAGCTGTTGGAGCCATTAGCCGATTATGACGCACGTAGACATCAGCAAAATTATTATGCAGATGTGTTGGCATTAATGGTTCACCCAGTGGGCGACTGGATTTTCACAAACCGCACGAAACGCGGTCACTTTTCAGCGATGTCGTATGAGCGAGAGTTATTCTCTCACATGCGGTATAGTGCCACTTACTAAAAGCCTATCGGGTTATTAAAAGAATTATACAATTTACTCTGAAGCGTTTCCGCCCTTTATCACATTCGCCCATAGAACCATCTAGATTGTGTTCGTTTCATGCAGTTAATAAGGTCCAGACTGCATGAAACGCATACAAATAGTATCACGCCAGTACAATATTAAGCGGCTACACCTCGAGGTTACCCCCGCCATGTTGTCTCTATCCAGCTGCAATATAGCAATGGCATTGCTTATCACAAGAGTATAATACAATTGCCATAATACACTTTTATAAATCGAAGAATTAGTTTTACAATAATTAAGATACGAGTGTGTTATTTAAAAAAACCTAAAAAGTATTTTCTCGAACGAAACCTCGTTACCTTAGGCATTACCGATGTAGGTGTAAAAGTACAATGAATGTTTTTATATAGGGACTGGAAAGTACCTTCACGATTGTAACACTTTTATATGTGTTATATATTCCATCTGTTAAAGAATTATTCGTGTAAAAATTGTAACGTTTCTTGTAGTGCTCTTTTGGACCTACTTCTACAATTTTAGAGGTATATGTGTATAATCCGCTGTTGCAGTTTCTTTACCTAAAGAGAAAGAGTTGGTAAAAGAGTAAGAGGTGGGGGGAGGAGGGCAGCGCATCGGCATAGTAATTATATGGATGTTCATGGTCGTCGTTATTCGTATTTTTTTGAAAAAGCTTTGATTGCTCGTTTGCCCCTATTCTATAAAAAAGAGAGACAAAGCGTATTTTTATGCCAACCAAAATTTTATTGGTTGTAATATTTGTTAACACTTATAAACAGTTATTTTTGAAAAAAGATTTAAAGAGTTGCACTTTATTTGTGTTTCAATATAAAAACTGGAATGAAAAGCAGTGTTCAAAACGCTTCACACGGTTACAACTAAAGTCCCCGCTTTTATATAGAAACTAGCATGGCAGAGCACCTAGTGTGAAACCTGGATATAAGGTAATCTAAATTTTTAAGAGGTGGACTCTGGTCTGTAGAAACCCCGCTAATGATTCCTATTCTTCAGTTAGTGTCTTTAAAATTTTATATTAATGTATAAATTTAGAATTCTTAAAGTGTTCGATTTTTTTTATTTACCACTCACTACACTTATAGTTAACAGAGTATTTCTTAATTATAGAGGACACTTGATTTATAAACCAGCGCAGTCGTGTGGCAAAATATTTAGAAGTAATATATTTAAAACATGAATACATATCTTCATATCGGCTTGCTAAATAGCCCGTTAGAATCTTGCTATTAATAACACACCAAGGAAAAATATTTTTATGGGTGTGGTTCTGGTCAACATATTAGGCCAAAGTTGTAAAAAAAAATATTTTATTTTTATTGGCACTGGCCACTTGTACCCCTTTTGATATATGGCATGAAGATGGTGAAATTTTTGTATCAAATGCAGGATTGATACATTTGATTGTAGTAATCTAAAATAGAACAGAAAAACAAAAAGTCGACTTCTTAAAATATATTTTAAAATACATTATAAGATTCTATAGCAGCGGAAACAGATGATAGAAATGTACATACGTACGTTCTTAATCTCAAATCATCTGGTGCGTTCAAATTCTATTGAACGCCTCCTTTTTAGATCGGATGTGATTTTTAAAATTGCTATGCGATATGTCAATAAAGGAAGGTGCCTAAGAAAAATAATAAAATAATAATTATTATATTATACCGAGTAATAGATATTGTACTAACGTATATAATGTTTACTTGAAGAATTATACTATAAATACAACTATTAAAAATCATATTTTATAGTCAACACTTTCTCCTGACTATAAATAAACCCGGGATCACACCTCCCGCAGACACATGCCTATACTTATTCTGGCCATAAATACTGTTATAATTAAAAATAAAGGAATATTACATTTGAATTTGGAATCTGTCAGCCTATAAGAGACTCGCTGGTAATTTCCTAACTGATAAATTAAAGATGAATGGGGTGGTAAAATCGAGATAACTACTAAAGCGGTACGGTAAAGAGGTTGCAGAATTTTTTTGTTTACTGATGAGATTTTTTTACAATTGTGTAACATTTTAACAAATAAAATTGCCGAAGTTATGCTCAAAGGAAGATTCCCAATTAGTCGACAGATTCCCGATCAATAGACGTAGGCATTATCCGACCTTAGTGAGGGTTTGGTGGTTATGAAGGAGTGACTGAGCCATATATTTGTCAAACAGGCATCGGCACAAGTGTATCAAGATGCCATTATTTAGAAGACAGTTAAGCTCCTTAAAAACACCGTGTTCAATAACAAAGTATGGTCCTTCCAGCAAGTCGCAGTCTTAGTTGGAAGATGACGTCTCGGACTTCATCAGAGCTGAGTCGTATAGTCGATCTTAATCCGCTGGATTATGATTTATTGCTAGTGCGTGCTTCTTTTGATAGCTGGCCTCAACGTTTAAAGGACTCTAGTGCCGCTAATGGAGACCACTTCGAATCAGCTTTTAATATTTTTAATTGTTTTATATCTGTGTATTAAACTAACACGTTGTAAAAGAAACAAATATTTTTTGCTATTAAAAAAATACTTTTTTATTTGTTATTATGTTTAGGGCATGACGTACGTACGCCGCAATAGTATACGACTATTTACATAAAAAATACATTATTTCAGAACAAAGACAGATATATGAACATATAAATATTCATGGTCTAAGAATTCTAAAACTTGCAAACCCTGTCGAGGCTGTCGTGATATACACGAAGTTTCATTTTCTTTTGTTGATGCGGGAAAATTAACGCGCCTTTACCGACTGAGTGTGTTCAAGTGGTATGTGGGGCTCACGGCACGTAGGATGTGGAACTGAAAGACACAGGAGTGCAATGAGGCGAGGTTCCCTCACTCGGCCCTTGCCGCCTTGTGCGCAAAAGCGCCTCCACTCTTGCTCTGTTATTCTTAAAAGAGATGTACAAGGAGCAGCCCCCCCTCGGTTCAATTGAGTATGAGCCCCGATCCCACGAGAGGATTTGAACCATGGTCGGAGTGATATACATACACCACGTTAGACATTGTCATATTTTTTTTTATTGCCTAACTCCATGCATCTACAGGCTAATGGCCCGTACCTTGTGTTACTAAATTTTTTATATTTTTCTTTATCATTATATAGCTACCAGGTCTAGTCAACCTTTTCTCTTACACTTGTTTATATTTAGTTAGTAAGTTAGTATATTTACTCTTTTCCTTTTTTTTTTTTAGTCCACCATAACATTTTAATGAGGGTTTCGGTCGCTGTCTTTCCGATCCCTCTTGGCCATTTCAATATTGTGATATGTGAGATCACAGTCTGGTGCCGCATGAAACGTTAAACGTAAACTACACCAATCGGTCGTCAAAGCTTCACTCATACCTACTATTTTAGGAAGAGGTAGCATGGCATGCTGCATGGGAGGAGGTGGTGCCATGAATGGTGTATGACCCTACGTCCTCCTGTGCAACGGAATTGGGCCGGCACGACCTCTCGCTCACATACTAATGCTGTAAAGTGACATCTTCAGTGTCGGGTTTCGTTCGATTTGTGAGTAATCGGCGGCCCATTGGTGGGGGGGATGGCAATCGGTATAGTAATTATGCGGATGTTCGCGGTGTTGGCAGTCGTTAAAAGGCACCGATTGCTCGTTTGCCCCCCTATTCTATAAAAAAATAATACCATTACTGCTTAGATACTTTATCCTAATTAAATAAACTCGATATGACAAATCAGAGGCGTATTGTCACCTACATATGAACACACCATTTCCGTACAATACTCGGAACACACTCCTGATTTATATAAAGTTCCTTGACCGGCCGCTAATAAGTTCAGGCGCCAAAAAACAGAAGCACATCAAAGAGATCATACTCTACATTGAGTAAATTTTATTCAGCTGGAAGTAGCACTGCTCTGCTTTAGAACAAATACAATTTTAAACTTTTATATATGATACTAAGATATACAGCGTCTCAAAACCGGTGCGTATAAAAGGTGAACTCATGTCTACTTGTGCACTATGTATATACATATTGACGTGTTAAATATTCATGAGTGTTACTCATACAGTCTACCTGAGACCATGGTTGCTATAAAGCTTCTGAAACGTCGGGCTAGTTGAATAACTAAATAAACCGCGATAAAATCCGTAAAAGTAGATTTAGTAATATGTAAATACAACTTAAAATCATGCACTGCAAAAAAATGTGCACTCCTTTCAAATAGAATCAGCTTTGTAAAAACGACTTAAAACTATGCGCGTAAGGTTTGACTTTGCAACAAAATATCCTTGTGTACAATCACGGATTTTTTAGAATGACATCTCAGTGCGAAATCGCGTATCTTGTATTTTTGAAAATTCGTGACTCATGTGAGTCATACGTTGTTTGTATATCAAAAATCAAAGATTTTTGGAAATGCTTCTATTTTATGTTTATCATATCGACTATAGATAGCTTTTTGTGTCACTGAACTCCACAACGGCAGCCATACATACTTTTTTTGTTTGTTGAATGGGTTCATTGTGATTTATTCCCAAGTGAATTGTTGTATAAAATTGATGCGGCGATTTCATTCTTAAAATGAAAACAAATATCTTTTTTGTACCTATGATACCGATTAATTGGGATAGTTATTTATCCCGCCCGACGTTTCGGAAGCTTTGCAGCAACCATGGCCTCGGGTGGGTGGCGGTGGTGGTTGCTGTAAAACTTCTGAAACGTCAGTCTAGTTAAATAATTAAATAAACCGCGATAAAATCCGTAAAGGTAGTTCCATTGTAATGAGTAACATTCGCGTAAACTTAACACATCAATACCCTTGAGATACATTTGAAATGGAAAGAAAATCATTGTATCGATTAATGTCGTGATGACACAAATTTTCGTTAACCCCTTATTTTTTACGTGGTTATAACCGCGGTACACAGTTAGTAACCACCCAAAGGGTACACTGACACAACATAGATATTCCTATATCTATGTTTCTTAACTTTTCAATGAAATGGCTGTTCTGAGATCACCACAAGTGCCTTCATTCGACCTTGGCAATCCCCTAAACGACTAAAGCAAGTGGGTTTTTTTCCGACCCACTGAACTCTGAGTAATTATGGGTTTACAATTTATATGTTTGGCTTCTCGCTTCAATCCTCACGCGCCGCTGGAATCATCTATCCCTCCATCATCTCGCCGGAGACAATAAATGTTAAGGCTTCTCAATACTTCTCTAGATAAGTATTTTAACCGACTGCAAAAAAACGTTATACGTTCGTCTGTATTTTTCTGTTAGTTACATATTTCCCGACATCATTGTGGCAGTTTATAATTTTAATTGTATCTATGTGTCGATGAACGGGGAAAAGTAGACAAAATGTGGGAAGGCCTTTGCCTAACAAAGGGACATATGGCCTAATATAATAATAAGGGGGCAGAGAAGAAGTTTTGATACCTACCAACCTCCTTAGGCATCCGCGTAATAGGGTTAGAGAAGTGTGGCCCTCCTTCCCTCCTTCACTCCAGTGGACCATCGGTAACTCACAAACCGAATGAAACGCGATAATACCGGCAAAAATATTACGGTCAGATGTCACCTGTTTTGTTAAAGTTAAGCACCTGCTTTTTATATTATATGTGGACAAACGAGCAGTCGGAACTTTTTGATATGTACCGACGCCTATTAACATGCGCATACTAGTTATACAAATGCATTGTCTTCCTATCCTCCTTCCCTCCGATGGGCCAACGGCTACTCATAAGCCGCATGAAACGCGATAGCGATGCTCTCACTTTACGGCGGTATCACATTAGCGAGTGGTACCTTCCTGGTCGCACCCGCTCAATTACGGTGAAGTACAAATGGTGAATAGACGATCTGGGTTACTGTTTACACGTTTCCTATGTCACAAAAAAGGTAAATTAAAAACCGATTTTTGATTTTTTTTGTAGTATAATAAGTTAATATCGCAAACGAGCAGTCGGCACCTCTTGACGTCCGACGCCCATAGACATCTAGGTTATCGTCATTCACATGCGTTGTCCTCCATTCTCCCTCATCTCCAGTTTGCCAACAGCTACACACAAACTGTGCGAAAACCGACACCATAGCTATCACTTTATGGCGGTACCGTTTGAGTGACCTGTATCCGTGTCGGCCCAATTTGGATGCAATGCAGCATGGCAGTACCTAATACTAAAATTTCATCAAACACAACACGTGGGACAAAGGTGGGAAACAGCAGCAATGCTGGCGCATTTCGTGAAGTCGTTAGGGTAGAGTCAGAGTAGGCAAAAGGCAACTGTTCCAAGTAGGCTGGCAAAACATGCTTAATAGCAAATCTACGTTATTGCTTATTTGCTCCCTATATCAAAAAAAATGTGAAGCTTTCGACAGAATTCAGTGAAAAAAAGGTGGAGACCTTTACCCAACAATAGGACACATATAGGGCTTAATAATAATGTCAAAAAAATTGTCAGCTACCCTAAAATAGCGAAAAAACAATGACCGAATGCCCTCAATGCCACGACCGTTTCCTTCGCCGTCAGGTCAGTGTGATGAACCGAAAACACGCGTTACACAAGCCCGACCACTGAAATAGAACGTCAGGAACACAAACCAGAACAAGCCTACACGCATCATAACTAAACTGTTTCATTATCTCTATATAGACAGGTGCACGGGTGAACAGTATGATACTACCCAGTCATGATACTCTCCATGAGCCAAACGTTCATGTTAGCGCCGGGGCCATTTTAGCTACCGCGCCCGAGCTGCCCCAGACGTCAGAGTCGGGGGAGGAGGGACCTCTCGGTCCTACTGGCCACGATCATAATAGCTTACAAACATTCCCATATCGGGTTGCATCTCTCCCATCTGCGGGAGAGAGGGTGGACGGAAGTTCTTACCACCCCGAACCTAGTATCATCGTCAGACGAGGACTCATAGCAATCCGATGAAGCTGAATTGAGATTCTTTTCGCTTCCACAGCAAAAGTTCAGTTCCGGGAAAAAGCATTTTCAGTGTAAGGTGTACTTACAGAAAACATTACCAGTAGTGGCAGCTTCTGTAAGTAGGGTTGTAAACTGTTTTTTTTAACGCGGGGAAACGCCATCACCGGCCCTGGATGGGGATCAGTGTGTGGGGATCACGGCATCATTAAAATCATCGCGAGTGATATCCGTGCCACCTTTAGTGAAGTGCCCCGAAAATCATCAGGCCACCTCGACGACTAGTCAGTCTCCCAAGGAACCGGTACCACCTACACAGAAGAGTTACCCCGCACCACAGAACAACTCCACAAAATTTGGAACAAAGCAATAGGCCTCGACCTATCGCTTCCCATCCTCACCCCTTCCGCTCGCTATCGCCTCCCCCTCATGGCCTCTAGTCCCATGTAGTCTCTTCACAAGAAGGGATGCCAACCGTACTCTACTTCAGGGTATTGTCCTTGTTTTCATGGAGGCGTACGAAGGAGGGCTCTATGATATACGATATCAATAAAATACGCTCAAATACTCTCTCCGTTTCCGTAATATTGATTGTTACGGGCTCCAGTTATCAGTCTTTATGAGAATCTACATCTACAAAATTTGGATGTCTTATAATATAGAACGTTAATTTTGATTAATCTAATTTTATTTAAATTTAAAAAATGATTGCAAACAAGCTGTAAATATCTTTAAGAATTGTCAAGTATTTGTTAACAAAAATACGTGTTTAAGGGCAAATAAATAAACACCTCTTTTTTAACGCCGTGTACTTTATTTTCTACATACCCGAACCAACGGGACATATCCTTCCTTATTTTTAATCCAAATTTATTAAATGACCGACAAGTTATTTTTAGAATGGATATTTGTAAATCCGCAAGAGATTGTCATATGCTGCATTGGGCTGACACGACTGGCGAAGTGCCTATCGCTCACACGATAACCTGCCGCCACAAAGTGCCTATCGCTCACACGATAACCTGCCGCCACAAAGTGCCTATCGCTCACACGATAACCTGCCGCCACAAAGTGACAACTGTGACGTATTGTAATGTATGTTATAATATAAATTTGTGAGTTTGCGTTCAAGATATCTTTTTTCATCTTAAGAAATGTAAATGCACGGGCGACCCTTTCATAACTACACAATAATGTTCCCTATCCACATCTTTACCTTTACCTTTTTTAGGCTAACTAGTGATAAGGACGATCAGACAGTGAGACCCGGGTTTGAATCTCAGGTTGGACCTAAAAGTGACATTAAAAGTTTCCAATTTTTAAAAGAGACCGATTTCGAGAAATTGGTTTGTTATATCCACGTGACTCAGGCGGACACCTATTGAGCACCCAATTTCTCCCCGGTCGTGTCTGTCATCCGGAAAATGGACTTGCTTGCGCAGACTTATTATACTATGTCCTGTATAGTCGGCTGCTGCTCCTGGCAATGGCTAATCTCTATAGAGATACTCACCATAGCCGAAAATTCCTTTCCTTTTTTACAAGTATTTTATTCCTTTAAAAAAAAACTCTATGACCGCCACATATTTCCACTTAAAGGCACTAAAGAATGCTATTAAAAACTTTAATTTACTTATCTGTAACACATTTCCACATCAAATCGAAAACAGCCAAATTCAAAATAATTCAGATGTGTTTTAAAATAATCCTGCGTCGAGTGATGAATAATAGATGCGCTACCGTCATTGATTTAGAAAATACCAAGATACACTCAAACAGGTTCACATAAAAGATGTGTGAAGTTATGTACTTTGTAAAAATAACTTAAATACAAACGCGTAAGGTTGGAATTGTGTGTCACTTTTGCAAATCTTTTGAATAGAATCTGCATTGTAAAAACGACTTAAAATCATACACGCTAGGTTCACATTGCAAAAAAATATGTTCACATACAATCACGGATGCTTAACAATGATAGTAGAATGTGGAATATCTTGTATTTTTGTAATTCAATGGCTATTGCGTAAATATTTTGAATTGATATCAATCGTTCTACACATCCAGTCTAAAATAGAATGTTTCTTATATAAACCAAGTCGACGCTTTGGTACAGTGCGTCGACGTGCGGTACACGACGGGGCGAGCGCAGGGAAGTGAAAGATGAACGGAGAGAGGCTTCTCATTCCAGGCCGTGTAGTGTATTTGTGCTCTAATAGATTCAGAAGGAATCTTAGTTCATATAAATCTCAGGTAATATAAACAAAACGTACAATGAAGAAATAAGTGGATAATTGCCTTTTTATTTAGTACAAGGGGCCAACGAACAGCCGGAGCCTTACGACAACTGGTGACACTTGTAGACTTACGTGTAGTGGTTATGATGGAGATGATATAACTATAAATAAATTAAGAATATTCGTAATAAAAATATCTGTAGTCATATAAATGATGTTCATTTGCACAACGCGTCACGATGGCTGTATTGTTGTGTACGTTATCTAAACAGTTGAATCAACTTTTGACACGTTCTGTTTCGTCTTGTGTATACATCCCAAAAGCAACAAGTGAAGGTCAATGGTATCTATTCTGTATTTTGAACTCGTAACGGGGCTGTAATCTTGAATTAAAACTTTGAAAACCAACATAAAGTACGTACTCGTCACATGAGTTTGCAAGTGGCTAGGGGATTGACAAGGCCTATCTATCTAAAAAGGTTCTAGTAAGGCATGCCGATAATGCCATGCCGCCTTGGAGCGGAATTGGGCCGGCACGATCAGGGAGGTATCTCTCAGTTATGTGTCCGGGGGGGGGGGGAGGCTTCCGATTGCTACTCTGTCCCCCTGTACCATACATAAAAATATTATTAAACAAGAATAAACTTGAAATATATTCTAAAGCCCCAGCGTGGCTCGCGTCTTTACAGTACGGCTCCAGCCGTGCAAGCTGCACGTTATGATTATGTCGTCGTAGCCGAATTTCGGCTACAGCGCCATCTCTGTTGAGAGCCATCTGGGCAGGACATATTACAATCCCCACCAAGGTTTTTTATAGAATAGGGAGGCAAACGTGCAAAGAGTATGAAACGCGCTACTGAACATATCACTTTAGGGCAGTTCTATGTGAGCGAGGGGCACCTCCCCGATCGAATCGGCCCAATTCCGTTCCATAGGAGGATGTAGTGTAATGCACTATGCATAGCACTACCTCCTCCTATGCAGCATGGCACTACCTCCTCCTGAAACGAAAAAAATAGATTCAAGCCCTGTCGTGGCGGTGGGGCTCAGTAGCCGTGGGTGAACCTAGATGAACCCAATTGAACCGAGGGAGGCGCACTCTGTACCCAAGATCGAGAATAGGGGACAATGGAGTAAAAGGAGGCGGCGATTTCACACGGAGCAAGGGGCGAGGACATTGCACCGTCCCCACCTGTGGGACTGTCTGTGGAGGGCCTGACTGGCCGTCGAGGTGCCCTGATAACGTGTTGTTCCGGGGCACATCACCAAAGGCGGCACTGATGGCACTCGCGGTGGTCCTTGTGCGTATTCGGCGCTATGACGTGCCGCGACCCCACACACAACTGAAGTGCTGCCAGTGCCAGTGGAGGCTTGTCAATGCGTTTCCCCTCGTCAATGAAAAAAGGATATATTACAGGGCACAAGGGTTTGCGCAGACAAATGTGCACTATACCAATTGCAGGACAAAGAGACGCGGGCGGGTCAGCGCGCTCTCAGAAGCACGGGGGTGTAACACCGCCAACTTCCTAAAGCAAAAATCTTTATTACAGTTTTTGAATGGTCCAGGGATCTGTTTGTACGGATTAGAGAACATACAAATCTTGATACATGCACACAATACATATATGACACGTACACTCGAAAAGCATGATTGTCCTTCTGACGCAGACTGGCCATATGGATTCCGATCTGTGTGATAGCCCAATGCTTAGCCATGGACCGGGGAAGAAAAATTATGATGATGATAACATGTCATCATGTTTTGCTTGTGTTTTAACAACTAAGACTTCATAGTATCATGGCCAATAAGGAAGCCGTTCACCATCACTTAGATCTCGGAAAGGCCGACAACGCATCTGCGAGTCCTCGACGTTGCGGAAGTCTATGGACGTTGGTTATCACTCAAAAGTGGCCCAAATGCTCATTTGCACAAATGAATCAACGATCCAACGCTAGCGGCCAGACACCCACGCAAACGTATAATGACTAATAAATTTCTAATAAACTATTTTACAATACACAGAATAGTAAGCCCTCGTATGGTATTTCCAAAAAAAATTCGCGTCTTTACATTTTGAGACGGGGAATGCAGTGTATGGGACCACATTTTGTGACTCAATATGATACAGTAGGGTTTCCAGAACACGATGAATGAAATGAAAATCCGTTTAATAGATTTTGTGAAAATCGATATCACATAGCAGACAGCGTTTGGGGACTTTGGTCGTTCCTGAAGACAAAAAAGTCTTCGTAGTCAGTCGAACTGTTGAGGCTGGACTAGCGCCGCCAACCAGTATTAGGTCCCTCCGAAAAAAAAAAAAGGAATTTGGTCATTTAAATATACGCATATAATGCAATATGTACCCATATACTTGTGCCCAGTCATTATTTATCTTAACTTTGAATCATTGTAATCCGCGAGGGTACCCTTAAAAGGGACTTAATGAATTAAAAATACCTTCTGAATGGTTCTAAACACGACATAGTTTTGATTTTTATTTTCATTACATTATGTAGTTAAAATAGCGCCATTTTAAATTTTAGACTGTTGTCTTGTCTTCGCTGACACTCGCAGGATCAATGCGGATCGATGATTCATCAAAATCGACCCACATGCTCCACGTGACCAATATGGTGCCTCAAAATAACAAGCATACAGCTAAATACATAACCCTCCTTTGCATTGCGAAGTTAGACAAAAAGACAGGTTATGCCATATCATATAGGTGTGTCAAGTGGAGAGAATGCATCTGGTCATCGGCCGTTTCCAACACTATTATTTTATAAAATATGAGTATTTGAAAAACACCAAAAATCGTACTTACAGATTTTTCTCAAAAAAAAATAAAAATAGTGTAAATTCATAATCTAACATCACTCTGTTAAGTTATGATTAAGTAACGTGTAGACAACACCGAATAATGATCAAATGAGAATGAGATAATATTTTGTAAGTAAACTTATGATTGTAGCAAAAAAAAGGGTTGTTAAATGTGAAATTTAGAAAAAGTTTTCCCGTACCGGGAATCGAACCCGAGCCTCCTGGGTGAAAGCCAGGTATCCTAGCCACTAGACCATACGGGATGTGACAGGAATTGTAAATTACTTGGTCTTCAATCTCTGAAAATTATTTAATGACAATTAGAATAATTTCAATTATTATTATATCATTATGTAACAATATACAACCCACTCCTTTTTCGGAATCGCCTGACACCGAAATACAGTTGAATCAAAATCAATATTGAATACACTATTAAACAAAGCGATAAGCGCCATCTTGGTGGCACGTTTATTTACTTAGGCGGGCAAAGGAATCCAAAATGGGTCTTGGCCTCCATCAGTTAGTCTCCAACGCATTCTGTATAGCGCCACAATATCACTTATCATTCAATTTTAGTTATTAGTGTTCGATTTAATTACATTAAACATAAAAATGATAATTGATAATGGTACGTTTATTATTGAATGACAATTCAATAAGTATGATACAATGAATGAATACACACATAATAAGTCTCTCTCTCTCTCTCTAAGTATATAAAAGTTATTCAGTATTCTGCCTAAAAAGTAAATCTTTAATTAAATGTAAGTTGGAATACTATGATGTCTTTGATTAGATTTAATATCTGTGAATTTTCAAACGAATGAAAATAAAATAAATAATACATAATGTGGCCTTTTAACGAATTAATACGTCTCAATAGTCGGTATGCAGTTGTGACAGTATAACATAGATGTCACTACTAGTTGTTTTTACTAATAGTAAGAAGATGGCGCTGCATTACAAATCTAGACAATCATTTTCATCTTAAAAAACAATTTATTGAAGTATGTACTTAGCAATTAAATTGCTATAAAAGGAGATATTGGCCCACAATATCATCATCATCCATTAAGATGGTAGCATACTAAGTGAAGAGTGTCAATAATGACACATTACATCAACAGTCAGTAGTAACCTTCCATTTATAATAATAATAATATGTG
Source organism: Eumaeus atala (assembly GCA_017140195.1). Lineage (NCBI taxonomy): Eukaryota > Metazoa > Arthropoda > Insecta > Lepidoptera > Lycaenidae > Eumaeus > Eumaeus atala. The sequence goes on from JAFELO010000982.1 coordinate 132,331, forward strand.
TGGACTTATCACACTACGTTAGCCTAGTCCTGTGCTTAGTACCGTAAGGACTTATGTAACAGGTACTAGACAACGGAAATATGTGTATTAAACATTTTTATTATAGAAATACATATAATACATATTATATAAACATCCATGACCATAAGGCGGGTATCGAACCCGAGACCTCTCGCGTAAGACGTGGCAGACCGCCATGTTACAAACGAACCAGCCATACACACAATATAATATCATACACACATGATATTGCGTGTATGGTTTGAAGGATAGAAATCGTTTCCTCGTCTGCGCAATTCATCATCATTTGCGCAAGTGAGTTTCAAACACTGACTTAGTGAAAACAATGTTGTTTTCTAGAGGGAGTGTCATTGCAACATTACAGCTGAATTGGCTCGCACTTGTGTCGTATGTATAGGTCGGCAAATGGGCAAAGTATCGCGGGCCCCCAGCCTGAAGAATTGAATGCCTTTAATTTGTTAAGATAACAATCCGGCCCTTGTTATACACGGGCGATGCCGGGGCGGATTACTAGTCGATTATAAAATACAAATATATCATTGATTGAACTTCTCTATATCGGGAGCGGCTTGAGCCGTGGTGGGAAGAACAAGATCTCCCCACCATGGCTCCAGCCGTGTCGTAGCGATGGATCTCAGTCTCGCTCAAGATCTCAGGTCCTGACATCTTGAGCGAGTTCATTGAACCGAGGTGCCTCCTATAGGAAGAGGAGACAAAAGAGCAACGGTAAGGAGCGATGAGAACCTCACCCCATTACACTGTCCCAAAGTTGGTGTGATGCGGGACAACCCTATGGAGTTGGAGTCGGTCCCTTGGGCTCAGTCTGGCCGTCCAGGTACCCTGATGACTTGTAGCACCGATGCACCTCGCCAAAGGGGGCACTGATGACACTCGTGGTGCTTTTAGTGAGTATTTGGTACCGAAATATGCTGTGGGACCCCCCACCCCTATCCAAGGCCGGTGATGGCGCGTCAATGCGTTACCCCGCGTGAAAAAATGTTTGAGGCGAGGGATGGGACCCATCGGTATAGTTACATCACTGCAGCAGATGTATCTTTGCTGCATTACGGCCTGACTGTCACTGCCACAGGTATCAAACATATAGTGACACAGTTAAAACACATATGACTGACAAAATGACAAACTCACACACCACTTATGGAAACGAGCCCGGGTTCGAATCCGTAAGTTGAGAGCTTAGATTTATAGAAATAAAATACCGCCACTGTAGAGAGCTCCAATAATAATAAATAAATCAAGAACACGGCTTTTGTCGATTTGTAGCGCAAATCAACCCCTCCCGTCAGAGGGGGGGGGGGTGAGAAGGTCGGCCTCCTCAGTTAAGCCAAACATTAAACGAGCTCAATTAACCTTATCCACGACACCGCAACTTAAACGGCATCGTGCGCGCGCCCCCCTAGTGTGGGGAGGGGGACCGTTTCCCCCCTTTTGGTCCCAATAATAATCACCATAGGGTAACGCCCGCAATAAAATTCCGGTTTGTCTCTTCCCATCTGAGGGAAAGGAGGGGGGTCTGTCCCCCTATCGTCTCCCTAAACCTGAAGACAAAAAGTCTTCCGTAGTCATTCGAACTGTTAAGGCTGGACAAGCGCCGCCAATCAGTAGTAGGTCCCTCCGAAAAAAAAAAAACTGCCACAGGATACCGCCGCACAACGCAAGTGAGTGCTTGTGAGTTTCCATTTAGCCATTGGAGGGGAGGAGGATGGACCAGGATGAAGTTGGAGCTGATAAAGTGAAGGAGTATTAACTTTACTAGGTGTAAATGAGCAATGTACCTCTACCTATCACTAGGTTTAATTATAGGGGGACAAACGAGGAATTGGAAACTTTTAGCTACAGCCAACGCTAATAGACAGCCGCATTATGGTCATCCAAGATGTGTTCCCCTCCTTTCCTCCTCCCCTCCAACTGGCCAACGGCTACTCACACTGCACGAAACGCGACAGTACCTCCTACTAAAGTTATCTATGGCGCTTGTGCGCAGTGGTGATCCAGTTTCCGCTGGCCGCTCCGCAAGTTCGTCCACCTCGCCGCCTGCCCACGTTCTTCGCCATACTTTATAACAATACCCAGTTATGACGACACTTCATAGCCTATGGAACAATACCCCATTAGTTCATGGTGTTTACTATTTTATGTTATGGTTGCCTTTACGTCTCCTGTCATAAAACATTTTATTATTTGTTTGTTTAATTGTTATTTCTTTATTCCATTAGTACATTTGTAATTCGAAATGTTTACAGAAAGTTAAAGGTCATAGCAATAACAATGTAATTTTGTACCAGCGACATGCGGTTTCTCACGCGTTACAAGATTGAATTCCATTTAAACTTCACATCCATATTTCACCTTATTACGGGATAAATTACTAAAAAATCATTTATGTAATAAAAAAATAATTAAATTGATATTAAGCCCCTGGTGCACAGAAGAACCAGGTTGATAGAGTAGCCCGTGGCTATATTGATTTTGAAATATGTATGCCAGTATGTGGTACATTATTTTGAAAGTCACATGACAATTACATTTTGTTGGATAATCCATGTCAGAGGGGATGTATGAAAGTAGGTCTCCGAGGGTGTAGCCCTCTACTTATTAAATTCTGTGGCTACATGGCGTTAATAATCTGTGTACAAAAATGTCAACAAATTAAGGGCCCCGCTCTAACTTAAGCACACGTGACTTTTATTTAACGTTTCTCAAATTTATTACATTATTCGATATCCAAATTTAACATATAGCGTAATAAAGCAGACATAGATAACGATTTGTATTTATTTTATTGTAACAAATGTTTTAATGAGAAAAGAGCGGGCTATCCCCCTTTCGTCACCCAAAACTCAAAAGCCTTCGCTACATCAGCAACAGTAGCAGGTCCCTTCGAAAAAAATAAGGTTAGCAAAATGGGGAGAAATAATTCTCATCAGTTGCAGAGTGTTAATCCGGCACAAGAGATGGGTCAGTTTCTACAGAGTTGAAAATGCATCACTTCGCTTAAAAGTCGATTGTGTTCGCAGTGGCCGCACGTGAGGTCACCATGGTGACTAACCGGTAAACATGGCTATGGCTACCAAAGGTTACGGACTTAGGAACAAGGCAAACGCATTTAGACGTACAAGGAACTGGATGGCTAATAAGGATAAATTATTTCAAGCCTCGTAGTTACACTGCATTCGAGACGTGTTTTAAATTTTGAATTTCGAGTACTCCATCAGAAGAACATTTTACATTTCGAATTCTTATATTGGTAACATTCGAAATTTATTAGGCATGCGTCTATTTTGAATTTCGAATCTAATATTACAAATTAAAAAGGGGCGCACTACTATTGTATGTAATTACCAGTTTGTGTAGGAGGGCTCACATAGACATTAACGTGGTCCCGGTTAGATGTACCAGGTCAACATGAATGAGCCAACAGTAATTTGGCGGGAACCAATAGAGCAACCGGCCAAGAGCGAATCGGGCTCCACTATGAAGGGTTCAGTTGCAGCCAAGCAAAAAATACACATCTAATAAAGTACCATTTCGATTGTGTTGAAACAAATTGTCGTTTGGAGTATTTGTTTGAATTCTATTTATTTTTTTTACCGTTTTTCGTGACGGCGTGCATGTGCATCGTAAAAATTAGCTCTCTTAATTTTTCCCTAAACGCACCAACAGAAGTATAACTTTAAAAAAATCATTAATCGCTATACCATTGACACCTTTGCTTTAACTGTTCTATGCTGAAGGAGGCGATCAGTGTAGCTTCATCGGTTACGGGAAGACACGTCGGGCGACGGACTAGGTGAGATTATGGTCGGTTAAATAGGGGGATAAATCCCCCTCCTTTACCGCATATGGGAAGGATGCATCCCGATATTTATTTAATATTAGCTATAGTAACTATTATTATCTAGGCCGATGGGAGCAAATGCCACCCTACGCTCTCTCAACTTTTTATTTATACTCCGTTTGGGGTGTTAGGGAAAAAGGATAAGAGTACATTCTTACTGGTAAACGAAAAGAGGCTGATGATGATTCCAGTCAATGTAAAAGGTATGCACGACCGGGGAAGTACCTGTCGCTCCCATGATGCCGCCGCAAAGCGAAAGCTACTAGCAATGCTGTCGCATTTAGTTCCTTCTGTGTGTCCTCGGTAGCACATTTCGAGGGGGATTGAGATCAACCCGTCTGCATAACAATTATACAGATTAGAGCAAAAGGTATGTATGCTTTGGAAACTCACAAGTCGCACAAGACGAGACAACATATAGAGAGCGAAAGTTCCCCTGTCGTTCAGCCCTATTAAGCTGCAATGCAGCATGGCACTACCTCTTACTCAAGCATTCATTAGCTGTAAGCTGATGATGATAATATCACTTGTGACAGTTATGTAAAATGGTGAATCTGTATCAAATTACTCATTGACCTCTGCACAATGTTTGTGGGTTGCACGACCTTCTGAGGTCGAGGTTAGATATTTTTATGACTAGAGGCCACTCAATGGTTTTATCATCCTTTAACAGTTTGACGACCTTCCTTTAGGTGGAACTATTATCTAGCCAGTGTCGGACTAAGCTAGCAAATTTTATTCCAGGCCACTTGCTTCGTTTTTTTTTTTGGACCTTGGGTTCCGATCGGCTAGCTCAGTTGGCAAAGTGGCGGTTGGTACGCGTGTTACGCCATGGTTCGCGTGTTCGAATCCCTCCTAGATCATGGATTATTTATATGTATTTATATAATAAAAATCTTAAATATAAAAAGATTCTAAATATATGAATATGCTTCCTTTGTCACGACACAAGTCTTTAAGGTACTCCTCACGGGGCTAGGCTGACGTGGTGTGACAAGTCCAAAGACATTATTATTAGTATATTATCTTTCTGGGTGATAAAGTCACATTTATGTATAGGCCCTGCATGTCATGTAGCGCGAAGGCTTTACTGCATAGCTGAGCCTGTCGGCGCGGGGCCGGAGCAAGCACATAGCTAAGCTACTTCTGTTACGGTGTCGCATGACACTCGATCTAGTACAGTAGACGGCGCAAGTAAAACGCGAGAGTCAATCGATTTGGGAATATTCCTTTTTTAACCACAATTAAAATTTATTATTGACATTATCTTTCTGATGTCAATAATGAATTAAGTTAATTAAACATAAAAGGGAAAGTAAAGAAGTAAACTGTACTTATTTGACTATAATACTACGAGGTATTGCTGCGTCGCAGTTTGGGCCGGCACGATCGGGGAGGGGAGATACCTCTCGCCCACATGACACCACAGTAAAGTGACAGCTATGTTGTGTTTCGTGCGGTTTGTGAGTAGCCGGTGGCCCATTAGGATAAACGAGGGCAACGCATCTGCATTATAATATGCGGATGTTTATGGGCGTCGTCTGTCGTTATCTTCGATAGATCGTTTGCACTACATATATATCTTATACCATGACACATTCCTCAGTTCGACAAGGTCATATGTGGTGACTCCTCAAGTGGCACCGCCGCATGTGTCTTTGTGTTTGGGACCATGTCTAATTAAAGCACACATACGAGTCATCTACATACATCAGCAACATGGCGATGTTTTTTGAAGTACAACTTCTTTACTCGGAGAGAAGGCTGGTGAATTCATGGCGAGAGTGTTACGAAAACGAAGCCAACGGAAGGTGAGAGGTTGCGAGAAGAGTAAGTGGAGATAGAAAAATACATTATCAAGGAGAAAAGAGCGTTGGGTCCCATTTGGTGACTACCGACTATCAACAACTCCTTATACAGATGCGTTGCCCTTTTTTACCCTCGAATGGGCTACCGGCTACTCATCCACACGAAACGCGACAACATAACTATATTTCAGGCGGTGTCATGTGAGTAAGAGGCTCGACCCCGGCCGAATTCGGCTGCAGTGCAACATGGCATTAACTTCTACTCATTAGAGCTGCCTCGTAGTCTAGTGGTAAGCATGTTCGACCTCAGTCGCGAGGTCCTGGGTCGGACCATAGAATTGTTGGAATTTTTCAATTTCTAATAACAGCCCGTAGTCAGCATGTTGGCGGTGTTACAACTTACATCCCCGTGCCTCGGAGAGCTAGTTAAGACGCCAGTCCCGCGCCTCATTTCTGTCCGGTAGTGTCGTCCTATCGGAATTGGAGACAGAAGGCACTGGGAGAGCGCACACTCACTCTATACTCTATAGAGATGGCCGCCGCGGCCGAAATTCGGCTAGGAAGACATTATTATTATTAGATTTAGTTCTGTGATGCAAACATGCGCGCATTATATTTAGTGTTGTCCACATTCTCATGGAGGCGTGCTTTATAATCTACGACACCAATAAAGTTCGCTCAAATGCTGCAAAACATATTGCTACTCGTTACAGATTATAAAACGTCCACAGTCAAAATATATTGTTACTCGTTACAGATTATAAAACCTCCACAGTCAAAACATATTGTTACTCGTTACAGATTATAAAACGTCCACAGTCAAAACATATTGTTACTCGTTACAGATTATAAAACGTCCACAGTCAAAACATATTGTTACTCGTTACAGGTTATAAAACGTCCACAGTCAAAAAATGTAGCCGTTTGATAATATTAAACGTTAGGTTGGTTTAATCTTCTTATATTTGACTTTAAACTTTGATTACCAAGTGTATTGAGACCTGTGAATATCACCAAGAACGGCAAATATTTGTTAAACGTCGCAAAGAGCAACATAAATACCATTTTATATGAAAAATTAATAAATAATTTCTTTTTGCAGTGTTCTTTATATGATCGAAATATACTATTTGGACCCTCAGTCATGATCGTCTCCTTGAGCTATATATTCACGTCAGCGCGGAGGCCATTTAAGCTGCCGCGCGCGAGCCTCCCTCGACGTCATAATCGAGGGTTGCGGGACCCCGCGGTATCTTTGGACATGATAATGGTTATTATAATCATTCTCATATCGGGATGCGTCTCACCCATCAGCGGGAGGGGGATCGGATCCCTTTTCGACCCCAAACCTAGTCCCGTCGCCCGTCGACCATTTATAGAAAACCGATGCACTGGGCTTCTCTTCTCGCAGTATAAATACATCAATCAAGTCAAATACGCGTCCGAAATAAAACTAAAAAACTCTATTTGTCCTAAAAAAAGGCGGCAATCCCAATTATATGTGCGAGGAGTATTTTCCAGATATGGGGCCGGCCCAATTCTCATGCAATGCTTTGCCACTGCTATGAGTCAATTGATAATAACCACAATAACGATATTTATGAGTAATACAATACAATACAGACAATATTGTGTAAGTATGGAATGCAATACACATGCAATGATAAACTGGAAATGTCCCGCGTGTTTGAATCACGAATGGTGATAGAAAACTACCTGAAATCATACTATAAACTAACTAGGACTAAATGATCCTTCACCTGGCATGTATACTGTTTGAGGTTTTAAAATGTAAGCAGCCTAAATATGTTTACGAGAAATCAACGTGGATATCGAAGCAGAGGGATCGTGGGTCCCGTCAATGTGCAGAGCAGCCAGAGCAGCTCTCGACAGAACGTCATGGTTGAGCAGCGCTCAGGGGTAGTTGCCGGTACGCAGCCTCCAAATGCTGGAATAAAATACCGCCACCGATAAGAGACCTGCAACATATACAAACATTTGGAACACGATTAAAGATATTTATTGGTAAA
>JAFELO010000982.1:140196-163944 GCA_017140195.1 Eumaeus atala
TTGTATTTTCATGTTTATCTTTTTATTTTGTCTTTATTTGTGTCTTGGGTGTATTTATAAGATTTGAGTGACCCTTATGTATCTTAAGTATGTGCGCGTTATTTACGTGATTTCTGGACTTTATACACTGTTTCGAGATCTCACCAAATGGCCCCCATGGAAGATCAGTGCTGACTTAATAACACTGACACTGAATTGAGACCAATTTGTGACACATTTGTAGAATATATTACCTGTTGCTAATTTAGTGTATATTTTTCTATTTCTATATTTAGACATTTTTTTTTCTTTCTTTCCTACTGTGTTGGGGTTTTACAAGAATTTACTCCTAAAGCACATATAGAAATAGCCCATTGGCTGGGAGGAGGAAAGGAGGGCAATGCATCTGCATGACAATAATGCGTCTATGTGCGTTCGCAGTCGTCAAAAGCCTTCTCGTATATATTATTTTTAAAAAAGTGGCTGGTCGTAAGTCGGCTCACAATATAATTTTACGTGATGAAGATTTTGTAACTGATCTGTGAACAACCGCCCAAGAGAGTGAAAGGCGACACATCACGCTCTCTCGCTCGCAGACTCCGCTTATTCGGAACATTACTATGCCTCGGAACGTTACTATGACGTCATACCATTTCGCACATGCACCTCGCGTTATCGTTTGCAAGACGTTACCACCTCACTAGGAGTAAAATCGTGTCATGCACAGCGAAACGCCTTAGTAAGAGGTAGTGCTCCGAATTGGGCCGGCACGCCCGGGGAGGCTCCTCTCTCATACGACACCGCCGCAAAATGACAGCTATGCTGACGCGCTTCGTGAGAGTCGGTGACTTATAAACTTATGCAGACTGCGGGCTCATCGACGCACATGCAATACTCGTAGAAAAGTATTACGCACATAGAGAGCAATACGCACAGGGGTTTACCTAAAACTTCTCAATAAATATGCGCTGACAAACTCTTAGTATTTAAATGAATAATATTACAAGTAACTAACTGTTAATTATGCCTTAATTTTAAGCAAATATTACTCACCACTTTAAAACTGCTTTTAAGAATGCTATCGTTAACATCTGGCTAGTTATTTTTTTCTAGTTTATGGGGGGACAAACGAGAAATTATAGCCCTTTTACGACTACCGAAGCCCATGAATATGCATAATTACTGTGCAGATGCGTTGCCGTTCTTCGCTCCTCCCTTTCAATGGGCTACCTGCTACTCACAAACGGAACGAAACGTGACACGGAAGATGTCACTTTACGGTGGTAGTATGTGAGCGAGAGTTATCTCCCCGGTCGTGCCGGCCCAATTACGATGCAATGCAGTAAGACCTCGTCAGTCTTTGAAGTAGGGAACCTCTCGCTCGGGGCCATCGTTCCCGATACGATCCGAAGCGAGACTTTTGCAGTGCTACCGCCACCTTTTGCGAGACAGTGATGTCCGCAAAAGAGAGCGGAGAGGTGGCGGGAAAGTACCAGTACTTTTCCATGCCGCAGAATTCACACTGGATGCCAAAGGGTGACCAGGGACCGCCGACCTCCATGAGCGCTGGCCTGGGGACGCTGGCTGGAGCCATCACAGCCCCTAGCAGAATCAGGCCGAAGAGGATGGCGAAACGTGTTCACCTCGTGCCTTTCAAGCTGAAGGGGGCTTGGTGCTCCGTAACTCTTGGCGAGATCTGTTGAGCAACAGGTGATCGAATTCTACTGATGTGTCAGGGATCATCCTGTCCAGGGTATACCTGTGCGCCTCGCGGCCGACTCCCGGGATGGAACAGCGTGTGGTTTTAGTCATTTATCCGACAGGACCATCTCAGTCGTGGCCCTGCTGAGATTGTAACCAAGTGCTCTTTGCACTAACAAATACATTTCCCATTATTGTAACATTGGTACGAGGTAATGCCATGCTGCATTGCAGCTGAAATCGGGCGGCTCCGGGGGCGGCACGTGTCGTGCACATGATACTGCCTTCAACGCTAAGCTATCGCGTCTGTGAACAGCCGGTGACCCGATAACAGGAGGGGTAAAGGGTGGCAACTCATCTGAATATGCTGATGTCAATGGTCTATCACAAGATATTGTAAAAAATATGAATTTTATAAAATCCTTTACTGTTGAGGCAAGCAGCTTGTGACCGTGACTTATAGTGCACTTTGGGGTAGGCCTAGGTCCTGCAGGGAACGTTTTCTGGCTGCCAATGATGATGACGATAAGGTCAGTCGCAAGAACAATGTTAAATTATTGGGAGTACATAATGTTATCAATTTCGTATATAAATGTTAGATGTTTTAACATAAATGGGAGCCGTATGAAACAATTTTCCAAAAAACTTTCTAGTTTCTGCTAAGTACCACATGCTTTAAACGTACTTAAAGTATCATCGCGTCTTTGTAACGCGAATAAATCGTTATATAAAATCTGCATTATTGTGTTTATTTATATAAGCATACAAATATAAACTATCGCAATTTTATTTTGTCCTCGTTTTAATTCATTTAATTACCTGCATACTTACCTTTGTGTATAAAGGTTTTATTGACTAAATGTAGTTTCCTACAGACAAGAATTTTGCGAATTTATCTATTGTAAACTTTTGTTTTCTTTTTGTTAACTTTTCTTTTTAATTTAAAATTATATGTATATCTAAATATATAAATCGTAACAAGTAAAAAATATAAATTTTAAAGTAATTTATCAAAATTTATTTCCAAGATTTGTTTTGATACCCCACATTCTAATTATACTCACTCAAATACATTTATTGCCTATAGATAAAGTAGGAATCCAACATGTTAAATTTCAATCTCATCTGTATAGATATTTTGATACTATATAAATATATCCGGCGGCTGGCCGACCCTCCGTCTAGCAGGGGTGAGATTTGACCTTCGCACACCCTTTCCGCCGCGTGCAGTGCTATCTACGCAAGCACATACCGCGGCCAGCGCGTACTAAGATAATCCATTAGGCGAAACACGTCTTTTGTTGTGGTGACACCGAAGGTGCTAACAAATAAGTCTAACGCCACCCGTAGCCACCACTTGTGTCTCAGTCTCAGCGCTCGCGCCGCCCGCGACACACGCTCCAAGCGATGTTGAACATGAAATATCTAGTCCTCGTCGTAACACTTGCCGTCGCGGCGGCACAGAATGGGAAACCGCCGGCGACGCCGCGCCGCGAACAGTTCCGAGTGATGTACGAGTGGAACGCCATCGACTTCGAATGGGAATCGCCGGGAGACAGGGAAGCTTATGTAAACAGCAGCAGATATATCCCCAAAAATGTTCTAATATCGGGCATCAATTTCTACGGGGATCACATCTTTTTAACGCTGCCCAGGATGCTGGACGGAGTGCCGGTCACCCTAGCGACGATCCCAGCTTTTCAAAATGCTACCACGGCCCCTAAACTGACGCCCTATCCCAGCTGGAACGACAACGCCATCGGAAACTGCGACGCGTTACAATTCGTGCAGAATATCGAAATAGATCGCAACGGCGTGATGTGGATCCTGGACAACGGTCGTGTGGGCACCCTGACCCAAAATCCCGACGCTAAATGCTCGCCATCGATCGTTTTAATCGATTTGAAATCGGATAACAAGACCATGGAACGAATCCCGCTCTCGCTGAGTACAGTGAATCCCAACACTACGTATCTGAACGATTTGGTTGTGGACAATCGCGGTGATGGTGATTACGCGTACATCACTGATAACAGTGCGGTGGATCCCGGCATCATTGTGTTCAGACGCAGCGACAAGAAGTCGTGGAAGGTACGTGACAAGAAGTCCATGTCGTCGGTCACGGAAGCCGCGATCTTCCGCATCAACGGTACAACGGTAAACCTGCCAGTGAACATCGACGGGATAGCGTTAGGCCCGCAGTTTTTAACGACAAATGATGAGGTAGACCGCACGGTGTACTACTGCCCGCTGGCAAGTTATCACCTATACGGGATCAACGCTTCCGTTCTTCGCAACGAATCGTTCGCCGAAAAAGGTGAGGGGGCTTTGAGACCGTTCGTCGTGGATCTAGGAATGAAACCGTCCCAGACCGACGGCATGAAGATGGATTCGACCGGCTCGCTGTTCTTCGGTCTGATAGGCAACTCGACCATTGCGGAATGGAATACGACGCTCGACTTCAATGTGGGTCAACGTACGATTGCGCGCGACCAAAATTATATACAGTGGGTGGATCGTTTCACTTTCGACGACCGTGGCAATATCTACGTAGTCGTTAACAGGCTGTACAACTTTGTTAAGAACCTAGTGACCACTGATGAAGTTAATTATAGAATACTCAGATCTTACACTGGATCAAAGAGTTACGTTTTCGCTGATGACGTATCACCAACTTCTGCGCCAGCCCACGACGCCGCGGTCACCCATCCTCTGACCGCTTCTCTGTTAGTCCTAGCAGTTGCTCACCTGCTGGTTTAGTTGTCAGTTGTACCCTTCTAACGATATCCAGACGGATGCGTACCGTAACCAAAAATGTAACGTTACCTTGACCGTACGGTCTCGTTCGTGATAATACACAATAGGTAGATTTTACTTTATAAAATGTAGCTATTTAACTGTAAGCTTATGCCTCGGGGCAAGTGAAGAAGATTCGTGTGGAATGTAAATGTCGAGGACGTGCTGGCAAATGCCGAAAGCGAAGATATAAAATGAGCAAAACATATTTTTGTAAATGATAGTCACATATCTTTGTAATTAAGGGAAAAAAATGGCCAATTTTTCAACGATAATTAAGTTTCAACGATAATTAAGATCTAAACATTTTGAGGTAATAACTAAGTTATTTGTCTCGTGTTAGTAAATATAATGTATGTATAACATAAGTTATTTATGAGATCTTGTGTAGATATTTGCGAGGTTGATAATATACGTGTATATCACATTATTATGTTTGTTTTTTTTGTTTACATTTCTCACTTCTGAACGAAGTGCTAACTGGTAAGTTGTGTGTCCAGTGCGCACGAACCGCGGGCCCAAGGATTTGCCTGACTTAACAGAAGGTCATAGAATATTTTAGAATAATTATAGCACTGAGAAATCGATGTACTTACTACTTAAATAATGAGTCAATATTTATAAAGTTTATCATATGTTACAAAACTTCTCAATTGAATACGTATTTTTTTGAACAAAAAACTTTGTAAAGTGTAAATAATAACCCACGTGAAGTCAGTGGTAGTACGCTAGTGATTAATCGTACTTGTAAAACACTTCATGATTTTCTTCTTAACCGCAATCATTAAGATTCTAGAAATAGGCGAAATAGATCTTAAAGTTTTAATTTTATTTATTTGTAACGCTTCATGTATGTACATACAAACTACCACTTCAAAGTTTGCTGACAATTTATAACTAGCATAGCGCCGCGATTTCACCCGCGTAACTCCGGTCCTCTTATTCGTAGTGTCACGGTGTATAGCCTATAGCTTTCCTCGATAAATGGCCTAATCAACACTAAAATAATTTTTCAATTCGGGTCAGTAGTTTAAAGTATAGACGACAAATTCAGACTTACGAAACTGCTAACCACGAATACAATATTCACTGGACAAACTTAACGCCAAATGGAATGAACACCAAATTTTTTTTTTATATTTTGCCCCCCAACAAGTAATCGGAACCTATTGGTGACTACCGAAACCTGTAGACGTTCGCATTGTTTTTGTTGTGCGGATGCACTTCCTTCTTTCCTCCTCTCCTCAAATGGGCCACCGGGTATTCACAAATCACACGAAACGCGACAGCGTTACTACTACTTGACGACGGTCTCATGTGAAAGAGATGTCACTGGTCGAACTAGCCCAATTCGGCTGCTTTGCAGCATGGCAAGGCTTACATAATTTAGTAAAAAGTAATTATACTTGTATTAAATTATATTTTAATGTGAGATCATTAGGAGATTTTCTTTGTCCTAATGATTTTCTTCATTTTTGGCATTTACCATGTAGAAACATCAAACATCAACCATAGATACCAATTATTTATTCATTAATTTTGATCGAGAATCCGTCAAAGGTTGCATCAAAAAATTCGTATGTACGTAATATAAGTAAAATAAAACCTTAACTTCATATTTGTAAGGTTGTATATCCATTATAGGTTAATATGCGCAGCGCTTGTGTGACCCCTTACAATAAAATTCCGTAGCGACTACACATTCTGAAACCTGTTCCTCTAAGGTCTCTAGCTACATCTTTACTGACTGCGTTTAGTTCCTGTTACACAATGCCATTTTTTTACAAGGGCTTGTGTTACACGCAGTTACAAAACAATGGAAATATATTTATTTTTTAACGTTTTTTAACTTATTGAATTGTCGTGTCGCAATGTTAGTTACCGTACTCCTCAGATGCGGCTTTACCGATGATTAACTAATTTGTTATGCACATTCAGTAGCTCTGAGAATCGGCTACTATCTACTTTTCATACCCTATAAGTGATAAGGGTTGTTCTTCCTGGCAAGGCACATATTACGTCCTTTTTTGCCCACGTAGTGGACACGTTGCGAGTTAAATGTCCAAATGTAAATTTTAGTTAGATTTGGGACGACTCGGAACCATTTCTCTGAATAAAATGTAATTCTTCTGAGGCAATACGTAAGACGTTAATTTTGGTTACGTGTACGGTGTAACCGCGGCGCGCAACTAGTATATAATATTAGAATTATCATATTTTTTTAAAGTAAAATTGTGTTTTATTGAATTTGCTTTCTTATTTAAAATAACATATCAACGTCGTTAAATTACAATAAATATAAAACGCAAAATTAAGTTTAAAAAAAATCTTCTTTCTCAATCAATTGTCAACTCTGAGCGTAGGTGAGGTTATCAGAGAAAAAATATAAAGTCCGGAGAAAATGCTTGATTTCTGTTCAATTAATAATAATAGAAATTAAAATGACAAAGGATATGCACCGTTGGCTCGGGAATGTAGTAAGAATGACAGGTGAAAGGTTAACAAAACAGGTATACTGTCACTGTTTACATTAAAATAAGAGGACTTCTGGGGGTCAAGGTCAACTATTAAGGCTCATTAGACTTTGAGATACATTTATGTCATCGTTGCTCTTTCATTCACTTCCCAGTGAATCTCATTCAATCACATTTCCAGTCACGAACAAAGTTTTTATATGTGACAGTTTATGACAATATATACCGCATACATTTCAAGACTCCAAGCAAACCAAAGCAAAATTCCTAATTGAATATTGCAGAATTAACAATTTAATATTTCAAGATACTCAATCAAAGATGACAGATATATTTTTTTTTATAAAATATTTAAGTTTTCAATAATTGCTACAATACAATGCGAATTTGAAAGAACGTAGATACCGAGGAAGACCAAGACTGACACATCATGATTAGATTGATCGTGCACTGTCCGAAGGTTGTGTCAAAATCTTCACAACCGGCGTGTTTGTATGAAGTGGGTAATGAATGTGCAGGAAGTAACGCATGGAAGGATCGTGATATACGGCTCTCCGTTCATTCTGCCTACCCCATTAGGGAACTGGCGTAAAGATGATTTTGTTGCTCTATTTACTAATCCTGAGATTTTATTCCAGTTAAGAAGTCTCTTAAGCGTAATTTACTACCGCTGACCGCAATCCTGCGAAGAAACCAAACATCCTGAGTTGACATATCCTGAGATATAGTAAACCTAAGTCTCTTCTCTATCTTCTACTGCGTAAACAAAAACTACTTATTTTTTTTTTGATACTTTTATAAAAGTCACATTTTGTTTTATTTCGCGTGATATAGTGAATATCTTTTACTACGATTACTTTATAAAAGTCATAAAGTGAAAAGAGAAAAACAAAATTCCTCAGCACAATATCCAGGTAGCTTTTTCTAGATATTTAACGGATCGATTCCGTCAAATATAATTACACGTATGACATTAATTAGCCAAGAGAAGCCACCGGCTAAACTAGTTGGCGGCGTGGAGCGCCACAAAACATAGAAAGTGGTCGGTGATAGAAAGTTCGGTAATGGCCTATGCAGGTGATAAGTACCAGTACTTTTATAATTTACAGAATCTTCGCCTGCTTTTTTTGAACTTTCTCCTTTTTTATTGTATGTGCTAATGAGCTATTGGAGCCTTTCGATAACTGACGCCCATAGACATCCGCGTAATTGTTATGTCGGTGTTGATCTTCTGTCCTTCAACAACTCTTGGCTGGCGTAGGAACCCAAAACGCACACTTTGCGGCTTATGCTGGCTAGTCCCTACCTCTAGTACAACAAGACCTGTTTGTTGTCTTGCATAATTTAGATCAATGTTTTTCAAACTCTTTTATTCAGGCGTTCCCCGGCAAATGAAAAAGCCAAGGTTCCCCATGATTTACTAAATTGTTCCACGTGCGCAGTATTACCAACGTACCTGTCTCGCACTTAGTTTTCCAGCTCATGGGGCTTCCTGCAAGAGTAAATTTTACGAATAAATATAGGTGCACTAATAACTAACTTAACAAATGTAGCCATTTCATTAATTATATCAGAAAAGTTGTCTTTCTACGTCCGAGGGTGGAGGGGAGTTCTTTTGCATGAGCGATTCATTCACCCTCGACGCCAGCCGGGGAAGGAGGGATCCCGTTGTCTCCCCGGCCATGATAATTATAGTAAAATTACCTATATACATTTTATATATTTAAGGTTTTTATTATAGAAATGCATATATGAACATTCATGACGTAGGCGGGATTCGCACCCGTTACCAACTGAATCAGCCGGTGGTCAAAGTTATATCAGTTGACCGTGAAAGTACTATGCAAATCACTGTCAAGGTATTCTAGAACGTGCTTACGTATAAATAGAACCGTAATACACATGCTTGGCGAGTAAGCTGGTGAAAGAGATATGCGAGCGCTACGAATAAGAAAGACCGGATGAATTAGTAGCGAAGGTGGAAAGAGAGAAAGATGCAAAGAGTTACACGGAGATAGAGAGGGAGAATGAAGTAAGTTAAATAAGGTAAGTAAAAAAACACAGAGATTTCGTATACTATTGTAGGGGCAAGAGAAAGATGCAAGCAGACATTTTTATCATCTCTGTATCTCATATCCAGTTACGCTTCATACAACTAATTAAGTTTTACTTCCGTCGTCTGGTTTAAAGTATCCTCGTTCCGTTTTGGACGATCGAGAATTGTGTAAGGAACAACAAAATCAAATTTATACACAACAATTGTTCACAAACCGCGTCCGACATGGCTTCACGGTGAGCTAATGGTGTAGGGCCACGTGGAATACAAATTTAACACTTATTGTCTTAGCATCGGACAACAAACACACGGAGCTGATACACACACCAGGCCAGCACTAGGACACCTGCCACAACGTCATACCACTGCTAATACATTCACCACTGGCTGTGTCGCGGTTTTACCACCAACAATTATTCTCTTTTCAGCATTGTAGGTAAAATTATGTTATGCCAAATGTGTGTGTGTGTACGTTTTGCATAGGAGGGGATAGTGCCATGCATGGTGCATGACGCAACATCCTCTTATACAATGGAATTGGGCCGGCACGACCGCGGAGGTACCTCTCGCTCACTTGACACCGCCGTAAGGTGACGCTTACGGTGTCACGTTTTGTGCGGTTTATTAGCCGGTGGCCCATTGGTGGAGGGGGAAGTGAAAACGAGGGCAGCTCATTGCCATGATTATGCTGATATTCATGGGCGTCGGTAGTCGTTGAAAGGCTCCGATTCTCGTTTGTCCCCCTATACTCTAAAAATGTGTAACGTGTTCAAGGCGCTGTGCGTCCTTCGAAAGCCATTTGTAGCCACATTGGCTCGACTCATACACACTAGAATACCTTCACACGCAAGCTTGTGTTATAAGGGCAAAAGAGCAGTCGGGTCCTTGATGGCTGTAATGACGCCTATAGACCTGAGAGTGATGACTATTGCGTAAGGTTGTTTGTCTTCCTTCCCGGAAACTCACGGTGATATTAACTCCACGGTCGTATAAATATTCACTGACTCATTTATTTTATATTATAAAGGGATAAACGAGAAGATGCAGCCTTTTGTTGGCTACCACCTTACATAAACACCTACATAACTGTCGTGCAGACGTGTTGCCCTCCTTTCCTCTTGCCCTCCAATGGATCATTCATATCAGACAATTGTCATTTTGCACTAACTGCTGCTATCAAGAGTACTAAGCTTAACAATTACAAAACGTTTTAAATTTTGTGTAAGTATTGAATAAAACAAAACAATTATCTATGATCAAATTTATTATCTATGCATAAGACTATTGTCTGTGCTGAAATTTATTATCTATACATGTAGCTATTGTCTATGCCTTAGAATTTATTTATCACTGATACTTTATGGATTTGCAATGAAAATCCAAACGTATGGTCTGCTGGTACGTCTGCTGCGTCCGTTGTCTGTGACGAGGAAGACATTCAGCCTTGTCACAGCTGTTTATCAAATATTACCGTCTCGCTCGGCTCCGTGCTGGACGGTGAACAGTCAGCTGACTGGAGCGTGAAGGTCACGTTGTTGCCACAGCGGCGAAAACTGTTGACACAACCTACAGGTCTGTCACTGTCATTCGTATCTATCATCATCATCTATTGTGGTAAGAGGTAGTGCAATGCCGCATAGGAGGAGGTAGTGCCATCCGTAGTGCATGACACTACATCCTTCTATCCAACGGAATAGGGTCGGCACGACCGGGGAAGTACCTCTCGCTCACTTGATAACGGCATAAAGTGACACCTACGACTGTCGCGTTTCGAGCGGTTTGTAATTAGCCGGTGGCACTCTGCTGGGGGGGGGGGTGAAAGGGAGAGCAACGCATGGGCATAATTATGCTGATATTCATGGGCGTCGGTACTCGTTGAAAGGCTCCGATTGCTCGTTTGTCCCCTATACAATAAAAAAAAACATCAGCCGGAGGACGTCCACTGCCGGACAGCTAACCCAAGCTTGCTGTAGGGCCACGGACCAGATGTATCCAGCGACTCCGCACGACCTGTCTCTCCGAACTGATCAATTACCTGTAATGAAAGTGTCGCTTTTTTACCACAGTAAGTTGAAGTACGTTGAAGGTATTTACGAAAATTACATGCGAAGGATTCTGCGGTAAAAAAAAAACACCAAATGGTTAAGTCCACCAAACGTGAAATCGGGGCCCTTTTACGTCTATTATATTTTAATAGCATATTTTGAATAATACTATATTTCGTCGAAGTAATATTGGTAACCCTAATGGTCACTGAGATGGCAGGTGTCGAAATGTCAACAAGTTATTAAGAGTTTCCGACACGTCGGGCCAGTTAAATAATTAAATAAACCACCATGCCAAGCGACCACCGGCGTCCATAGATATCCGCATTATTGTTGTCATGGGAACGTGTTGCCCTCCTTTCCAGTGGGCCACCTGGGTTCCAATGAGCGAACCGCCTGAAACATGTTATGGGAATGTGAGGTACCGCCCCGGTCGTGCCGGCCCAATTTGGCGGTAATGCAGCATGGAGTTACCTCTTACTAAAGGAAAGGCACTGCTTCCGTTACGACCTATAAATATATCACTTTTGTTAGCTGTTTTTCATCTACGTGATGTTGGGTAACTTCAATTTGTCAAACTTTCAACCGGAGGGCAAAGATTAAGATCTTATTGTTTTTGTGTTCGTGGGAGGCTGTGTGGGATGTTACGTGATGCTGGCGAGGCCTTATGGTAAAAATTGTCTAAAACATTTCAAGATCTCTTTGTTTCGCGGGACCTCTTTTTATTTCGCTAGGAAATTTACGCCTACCTGGGTACATCCCAGGTGGAGGAGATCGGGGGAGGGGGGTTATGTGGGACTCTGGAGCCTAAAAGCCAATACCCACAAAACCCTCGCGGTGTTCCTACTGTACCGTCAGTGCATACAACCACGACTCCGACAGCGTGTGCCCCGGGGTGCTCAGCACGGATCGGTCCCTGTACATCGTTGAGATATGCTGGAACACACAGAACACCATCAACGCTGGTTTTCTTAAGCTCGTGACGAATTCACCACGGCGTTATACTGTGACCCTTCCTCAGGCTGTAGGTATTGTAATTGGCGACTCCACCTTGGACTTCGCGAGGATGGCTAATCTGCCTCTCACAAGGGTCGCGGGATGACCTTACCTATGCGGTGCCAGGCTAAGCTAGCGCGAGGCCTGCAGCCAGTAGCTGCCCTTGATATTTTTATAGCATAGCTTTTTTCATATTTCATACATTTGCTAAATAAATAATCTAGTCTGTAGTTTTTACAGCATAAGGAGGCAAACGAGCAATCAGAGCTTTTGATGTCCAAACCGATGCCCACTCGGATGATTGTTACGCCGATGCGTTGCTCTCCTATCACCCTCCCCCCAATGGGCCACCGGCTACCCATAAATCGCACGAAACGCGATAGCGCCGCTGTCACTTCACGCCGGTATCAAGTGAGCGAGAGGTATTTCCCCGGTCGTGCCGGCCCACTTCCGTTGCATAGGAGGATGTAGTGTCATGCACCATGCCTGGCACTACCTCCTCCTATGTAGCATGGCACTACCTCTTCCTTTAATCTCTTTGTATATGTCTACATACCGTCATAAGAGCTTCCGGGATCGGTTACGAAATGGGACAGAGCCGGGACGATGCCTCTCAGAGGTGTGATTCAACTGATTCCTAAAGGACACCGGCTACTCATCATCCTCGTGCTAAAAGAGGTCAGCTTCAAGATCCTATACCAAAATTAAGAAGTTGTTGCCCAAAAGAAATTCGGAAATGGAAACTGAAAATATCTTCATCTTCATCAGCCCTTATGGGTCCACTGCCGGACATAGTCCTGCCTGAATGAACGCCAAGACGGTCGATATCCTGCTACTCGCATCCACCCCGGATCAGCTACTGCGCGGAGATCGTCTACCCAACTGGTGAACGGTCGACCTACACCTCGTTTTCCTAAACGCGGCCTCCACTCCAGAACCTTAGTTAAAATATCTTGCAAGAAGTTTATTCATATGTATGAATCATATCTATGGATTGTGGAATGATGTATTCTCCAAATTGTACAAGCTGACGTGGGCTAAACAAATAGGTATTCGTACAATCAGCACAAAATATACTCAACGTATCACAGAAACCTCTTCTAATATTTGCCATATTTATTTTATTATTGTAAAAATGTTATATAAAGAATATAAGCGATAACTTTACGACCTGAGCTCGACACACATTTCAGGCCCCCTTGGGTCGACTGGATGGTGCGTAAATGCACTTCGCCTGCTTGAACATATACACCGCTCGTACCGGTCGAGCGTTGAAATCTCACATATAGTGACACAGTTATAACACATATGACTGACAAAATGACAAACTCACACACCACTTATGGAAACGAGCCCGGGTTCGTTTCCGTAAGTTGAGAGCTTAGATTTATAGAAATAAAATACCGCCACTGTAGAGAGCTCCAATAATAATAAATAAATCAAGAACACGGCTTTTGTCGATTTGTAGCGCAAATCAACTCCTCCCGCCATAGGGGGGGGGGGAGGGTCAGGAGGCCGGCCTCCTCAGATAAGCCAAACACTAAACGAGCTCAATTATCCTTATCCACGACACCGCAACTTAAACGGCATCGTGCGCGCGCCGACCCACTAGTATGGGGATTTCCCCCCTTTCGCTCCCAATAATAATCACCATAGGATAACGTCCACAATAAAATTCCGATTTGTCTCTTCCCATCTGCGGGAAAACAGACCCCCCGGTCTGTCCCCGTATCGTCTCCCTAAACCTGAAGACAAAAAAGTCTTTCGTAGTCATTCGAACCGTTAAGGCTGGACAAGCGCCGCCAATCAGTAGTAGGTCCCTCCGAAAAAAAAAAATTATGCTTCTGTTCATGAGCGTCGGTAGTCGTTGTAAAGCTCTGATTCCTCGTTTGTTCCTCTATAAAAAAATATTATGCGCCTACTTCTTACAGATACTTACATCAAGAACTTGAGTCAATCAAGAAGTGATGTGTGTAGGTTCACTGTATGTGATCAGACGATTGGGGGCAACGCAGCTTCCTAGTGGGTGGGTGGACATTCATATGCGTCAGAAATCATTAATCTACATATACCTACATATGTTATAGAACTCTACCGAAGCCACTGAAGGCAACAAACTGAAATTTAGCATATATCTCCATGGGAGACCAGGGGAGCCCTAAGGGAGGAGTTTTGGAAATTCCACCCTAAGGGGGGGCGGACATGAAAATCAATACCGTTGAAGGTAGTTTTTCGCGGGCGAAACGCTACTAGACGCTCACAAAAATGCTCCAACTTGTTTACCGTCCTTGCAAAAAAAAGACAATGAAATTGGATAATTTTTAAAAAACCAGAATGCTCTTATGAATAAATTTAGCTACGTACACGAGTTTTAAATGTTATCATAGAACAATGTCTGTTCTACTACTAGCCAGATTTCTTTTTCATAGAAAAATAAATATTGTTCTAATGGTCCACTTACATGTTATAAACTATTCGCAACATGCCATTTCTTATATTTTAACTGCTCAGTGCCGTCGGAAGTGTCCAGTGCAGCTTCATCCGTTACTATAAGACACGCCGTGCTATGTGAGATTGTGGTCAAGCCGATAGTTATTTAAGGTAAGTCCTTGCAAACGGCAGGGTTGATGGTGAGGCGACGCTTACGCCTTGAACATAGACTTACAAATCTCACGACAGTACAACCATGAATTGAAAAGCCGTTGAATAGCTATCTATTTCTTAGCGTTTGATTTAACACCATTTTAAAAATAATCCGGTACAAGTAAATATTTATTTCAATAGGGGCGTATATCGGTTAATACTAATGAATCTACGCTGCTTACGCTTCAAATCATAGACAATGTAATTGCCATTAAATTATAAATGCTATTTTAGTAATTATTAAAGGTAGTAACATTTTACGACTAGTATAAAATGTTATTTATTGTTCTTATAAACCCAGATGACTTCATTATTTGTTTGTTGATGTTAGTAGTGATGTTTGTTTTGTATGACTGTCAGTGTACAATGCTCTTTTGTTTATTTCTTCTTTATTATTGTACAGCATGTACTGAACTGCAGGCTGATAAAGATATTTAGTGGCACGTTTCTTTTCGGACCCGAACTGTCTGGCGACGAGAGCAGGTAAATGAGTGAACAACTCTCATATCGGGATGCATCACTCTCAGATGATATGAGAGTGTTCGTAACAGCTAATTTCACTCTTATTATCATGGCCAGAGGGATGAAAGTTTTCTCCTCCCCCGACTCTGACGTTGGAGGCAGCTCGTGCGCGGTAGCTGAAATGTCTTCAGCGCTGACGTTAACGTTTGGCTCATGGAGGGGTCATGGGGGGGGGGAGTGTAATACCGCATACAACTTTTACTTTGAGTGACATATTTCAAAGGAGTAAGATATTAATACATACACATACACATTGAAGTGACAGTGATATGGTCATTATTATTAGGAATTGGATTCACAAGACTTAGGACGTTCCTCACGTTCACTCGATAGCGCCGCTAAGTAACAGCAATGTTATCGTGTCTCGCACGGTGAGTCTGCCTATTGTAGGAAGTGAAAGGAAGCTGGACAACACGTTTGCACTATTATGTGGTTATCTCTGGGGGTTAGTAGTAGGCAAAAAGATTTTCTACACATTTGCCCCCATCGGCTATAGAAATGCCTCGGTCTAGTGGTTACCACAGCTGTGATGTTCTGAGTTAGAGTCCTGGGCCAGACCAAAGCGTTATTGGATTTTTTTCAGTCAACAACATGGCGGAGTTACACTCTCGTGTCTCTGAGAGCATGTTAAGCCGTCGGTCCTGCGCCTAATTTCTCTACGATTGTGTCGGTTTGCGGTCCCATCGGAACAGAATGAGGAAACAGGGAGTGACCTCGTGCCTGCGCACACACTTGTGCACTATAATGTGTCCCGCGCAGTTGGCTATTCTCTATAGAGATAGCCGCTTTGGCCGAAGGACCTACATTATTTATGTTATTGTTAGACTATAATAAAAGAATATAAAGCATACAATCCGTAACATTACCTAACTGGAAGTGCAAATCTCATCGTTAGAGGATAATCTTTAGATGCTGTTATTACTTAATTCTTTTTTTTTCTAGGGTTAAGCATATCACGCAGTCCAATTGCGATACAAACTATGAATAGTTGATTAGCTAGCTATACTTGCGAATAACCAGTGATATAAGCTAAGTCCAATGCAGCAATACTTGTTGAGAATAATGTCGTGACGTATTGAAATAGTACAAAACGCGATGGAACTTGTTGGTAGCCAATGAAGTGGAAAAATAACTAGCAGACAAATGCTGACATGTATTTGACAAGCATGTCCGACATCCGAAATAATTCGCCTGTACGCTCTCTATCTAATTATCTATGGTAAAGAAAACCTTCTAAAATATAACACACTTTTAAACATAGAATCTGCTCTATCTAAAACTCGTATTTGGAAACTATCGGCACGCATTAACTTCTACATGTGTAGATTGCCTTCCTTTACCGCATCCCCCTAATAATCTATACGAAACGCGACTGCATAGTCATCACATTTAAGGTGGTATTACGAGAGCGAGAGCAACTTTACGGTTGTGCTGGCTCACTTCGGCAGCAATGCGGCGAGGCACTGCTCGCTACTTAGGTGGGTATGACTGTTTTGAAAATTAAACTACCGAAAGCCTTAATTATTACCGACATGTATGTATGAAGAGAGTTATGAATGTGAAGGAGGCAGGGAGGTATGTAAGGATCGTGATGTATGGCATTCCGTTCACTCTGCCTCCCCATTAGGGAGCTGGCGTGATGTATTGTTGTTGTTGTTGTAAATTATCTAAAGCTTGTTCATATCTATGTCTATATATGCTGACTGGTGAGTTAATTTCATAAATATAGTAGGGTATTCATTACTCGATTCTCATCCAAATTATGTAATAAAATAAGTAGCTTTTTGACCAAAATATCCCACAAATTACTGAATGTGCTGATACAATGTTAACAATGACGCTTGGACCATCGATAAGAGGGCAGACGCGTCATTGACGTTGACACGCCTGCACCTCACATCACAGAGATACTACGGTGACCACAATATGCGACTTTGGTCCCTTTGCGTCTTCTTCAAAGTTACTTAACATATTTTTGTACTGTAGTAACCGCGATGTTTGTCACCTATGAAAACGTCTCACCAATCAACCTCCATGCATTGATTTTATAACAGTGATTCGGTAGTAAACAAAAATGTTTGGCTGTCCGTTTACCAACATATTAGTAGGTGTGAACATAAAAACATTTTATTAGCATTTAGTAGGAGCAGTCATATACGCAATCGCATTACATGTAATTTACATGTTAAACCATAAGCAAGCCAACCACATCTTGTTTTATTCTCTCTGCCCGGTCGCTAGGACACAGATGTGTATCGCTACAATGGACCTGTAAATCTTGTGCCTCCAGTGACTGTTACCTTTAGTACTCTATGGAACTTTAATTATTTCTTTTATACAATAGGGGGGGGGAGCATTCGGAGCCTTTTTACGACTACTGACGCCCATGAACAGCCACATAATTACTCCTCCCCCCCCACAATGGGCCACCGGCTACTCACAAAACGCACGAAAAGCGACACTGCAGATGTCACTTTACGGCGGTATTATGTGAGCGAGAGGTGCCTACCCGGTCGTGCCAGCCCATTTCCGTTGCATAGGAGGATGTACTGTCAAGCACCATGCATGGCACTACCTCTTCCAATGTAGCAAGACATACATCTTCCTATTATTCACTATTTTTGATACATTATAGAGAATAAATAAATATATTAGGAAGTTAAAGTTGTCCGATTTTGAATTGTGATATTTATAATTTATTGATTAACTTTATATTTTTACGATATGGTGGAAGGGGTAGACCAGCAATCAATTCACTTACTAGTAACTTTCTACCTATACACATCCGCACAACCAGAAGAAGTTATGGATATTTCTTTGACAAACCTAATCTTCCACAGTCCGGAATATTAGACATTGGAAACGCTATCGGCTATATTTTGAATGTTACGTAGAATTTTTTTTTTTTTTTGGTTTCACGGAGAAGTGAATTTATGTACTGCCAGCGTGTCTGGGAGGGAACCGATAGGTGCGTTGTCCTCGCGGATGACCCGAACACCCACTAAGAAACACGCGGGTGACATCGGCCGCCTATCCTTAAGTGTTCGGAATGCAAAAAATACTTCTGTTGGTGTTCTACC
This sequence comes from Eumaeus atala, assembly GCA_017140195.1. Lineage (NCBI taxonomy): Eukaryota > Metazoa > Arthropoda > Insecta > Lepidoptera > Lycaenidae > Eumaeus > Eumaeus atala. The sequence goes on from JAFELO010000982.1 coordinate 158,489, forward strand.
AACATAAGACTAGTCAGTCGAACTTGAGGCTGGTCAAGCGCCGCCAACCAGTTGTAGGTTTTTTTGACGCGGGGACACGCATTTACGCGCCTTCACTGGCCCTGGGTGGGGTCCAGTGGTGTGTGGGGCTCGCAGCACGTTATATAGTGCCGAATACCCACAAAAACCACAGCGAGTGCCACCAGTGCCGTCTTTGATGAGGTGCCCCGGAACAAATCATCAGGACACCTCGACGGCAAGTCAGCCCCCGAAGAGACCAACACAACCTCCACAGATGGGGTTGTCCCGCATCACAGGACAACCCCACCGATTTTGGGACAGTGCAATGGGGTGAGAATCCCATCCTCGCCCCTTGCCCCGTACGCAAATGTGCCGCGTACTTTTTGCTCTTTTGTCACCTCTTCTTATAAGAGGGGTACACAGAGCGGCACCTCCTCCTGCTCTTTAGTCCCCTCTTCTTATAGGAGGGGTGCTAAGAGCCACCATCTCCTCGGTTCAATTGGCCTCGCCCGAGGCGTCTCGGATCACCCCAGGCCACTGAGCCCCACCGCCACGACAAGGCTTGAACCACGGTGGGGATGTACAAACACCCACCACCTAGCCTTACCATTAATATTGTTACAGAGAAAAAGATCATTTTGCTCACTGCAAATAACATTTATTACTTTCGCAGCGCGTTAGTTTAATACACAAACATAAAACAATTAAATATAAAAAGCTTACACGAAGTGGTCTCCATTGGCTGCGACACAGTCCGTTAACTTGTTTTGATTTCACCACCCAACTCAACTTTAATTTATCACTTAAGAAATTACCAGTGCGTCTCTTACGGGTTGCAAGTCCTAAGTTAGCTCTTAAAATACGCGACATGGTTCTAGATGCTATCTCCACTTCCGAGGCAAAATATTTTGCTTTCCTTTTTCGTATGAACACTAATGATAAAAATGGCGCCAAATTTTGCGATATTAAAATGGAGGTTATATATATTGATTGACATCAATAGTGGTAATTTAATAATTTTATGAGTAGAAACATTATCATATAATTTAAGTGGATTTTTGTTACATCAATAAGGACGCAGTTGGGATAACGTAGTGCCTACTAATGCTTCCATCAGACTCACAGCACTCTGGCCGCTCGTTTTCCCCCACAATATTCATTTCTTTTTCATCGTTTGTTCTTTATAGATTTCAGTCGAACAATACTCATATTAAACGAAGTTTTAATTAAAACTCTCCGTTGATGTGAAGAGTTTTCGCAACCGGCGTGTTTATATGAAGAGAGTTATGTATTTGGAGAGGGCAATGCAGGTATGTAAAGATCGTCATATATCATATGTGGCGCTCCGCTCTCTGCCTACCCCATTACGGAACTGGTGTAAAGATGTCTTGTTGTTTAAATATTACTTTTCTTTTACGTGAATGTTACTCACTGTTACAAAAGTAACGGAATTTATCACATGTGTCATCTCAGTCCATCCGTGACCATAATTGCTGTAAAGCTTCTGAAACATCGGGCTACCTAAATAATGAAATAAACCGCGATAAAATCCGTTAAAGTAGTTTTATAGTAATGAGTAACATTCACGTAAACTTAAGACATCAATAACGTAGTGGTAAATCATAAATGGTATTCTCACGAGGAGGCCTTCACCTCAGGGGTTCTCAAGGAGCATTTTATTTTTAGAAAAGACTGGTGACCGTGACCTATGGCGCTCTATGGGGAGCCCTATGTTCAACAGTGGACGTCGTCCGGCTGATAATCATGATGGAAAAGGTATAAGGCCTTTTTATCCATTTGTTTTATTTATAATAGGTAAAGGCGTCTGGTAACCTAATGGTATTGTCAACACTCATAAAAACTCAATTCGCCGTAAGAAATACCTACTATCCATCCCCCGCCGTCCGGAAATCCGGAGCTCCTGCACGTAACGCCAGCCCAGCCCCGGTAAAGATACATAAATTATATTAAAATCTAGCAGCTCCACGCGGTTTTACCCGCCGTTCCCATTGGTCGTACCGTGTTATTAGAGACTTCATAACCAAACTGTTAAGTACTGGAGCTCCCGTGATAATTACATTACAATACAATTATGCTATATTAGGTCCCAAACAAAACCACGTGCAAAAGTTAGTATTTCTATGGCTGTATTGCCAAGTTTCATCAAAACCACGTGATTCACACATCTTCTTCATCTATACTGATTCTGGCCATAAACACTGTTATAATAAAAAAATAAAAACTTTACATTTTGAATTTGGAACTTGTTATTTTTTACGATTGTTCATTGGGTTTTCTCCTTCGGCGCCAACACATTGAGAATCGCTGTGATTGCATAACACAAAGGAGGTATGGAGCCAAATGCAATTTTTAAAACTTTCCAGTCAAATGTTTGTATACCGGGCTATTAGTACAATGAGACTTCCTCTGTTTGTGTCAGAGCAAGATCTGACAGTCCACTTGGTATTCGTGCGAATAAGGTGGTTAAAGCAGTAATGGAAACAATTAGAAGAAATCCTGTCCAAAAGCAAGAGATTCTACATCGGGGAATGAAGATAGCACCTATAACCAAATCGCCTATTTTAAGAGATGACGTGCAGCCTATAAGATAAGCACTCGTCATTTCTTAACTAATACATTAAAGATTAACAGGGTGATAAAATCGTAACAACTACTGAAGTGGTACGCAAAGGCCGCTTACAGGAAAAAACATGTTTGCGGATGAAGAAACCTTTACAATTGAGGAAAATTTTAACAAACAAAATGAACGTATTTATGCTCAAAGCTCTAAGGAGGGTTCCCAATTAATTGGCAGATTCCCAATTAGGTAGACATGGGTGTTATCCGATTTCAGGGGTGGTTTGGTGGGTTGTAAGCTAGGAAGGAGTGACTGAGCAATATTTTAGTAAAAAAGTTATCGAAACATCGGCACAACTATATCAAGATACCACTTTTGAGAAGGTAGTGAAGCGCCATAATAATACCATGTTCCTGAACATAGTATTATTACACCTACATGGTAATACCATTTTCTATTGAACATGTTGGACATTGGTAATAATACCAAGTATGGTCCTTCCAGCAAGACTCGGGACCAGATCATAAAGCTCGATCGTTTATACGAACGTTCCGTACTTGATCAGAGCTGAAGACAGCTTCATCTAGTCCCGACCCTAATTCGCTGAATTATGATTTATGGTCAGTATCAAAGCGTATAGCTTGCTCTAAGCGCTATGACAATTTGGAGCCCCTAGTACAATCCATAAAATTGGCAGTGAAGAATTTCCCCATGGACGTTTGAAGTTCTGAATTGCAGCAAATGGATACCACTTCGATGAAGTTTATTTTTATATTTTTAAGTCTTTAACATTTGTGCATTCAAAGAACACACTATAAAAGCATGTTACATGTTATTTGCAATATTTTTTTTCTTTTTTTCAAAAACTATAACAAATTTGAAATTAGGCAGATAGGTTCCTTTCGGAGTGCAGACATTCGCTAAGAACGAATCTTACGAAAATCCCTCCCTAAGATTGCGCTTATGGGGGAGAAGTACGCGGATGGAGTACGGGGCTGCTAGTTTTTTTTATGAAGTAAACAATCAATACCTTGAAAATATCTCATGACATTAGGATGTCTGACACCTACCAAGCCATCATGGCTGCCCGAGGTAAAGTGACGAAATGTTAGGAGATGCCAATTGCCAATGTAGACCGCGAAATAACACGTAAGCACACATAAGCAGTTTTCTTATAAAAATACTATTACCACTAATTAAACTTAATAAAGGCATGGAAATAAACAAAAAGCTGCAAATTAAAAATGTTTTTATTACCATGAATGACTTGGTAGGAAACGTTACAATTATTTAGGTCACAAGGTTAGACCCGTTGCGTATTTACTTTATTCTTACGCCACAGCTTGGAAATAGCAGCTTCGTATAAGCTAATGGCTTCTTTTGCCTTGTCCTATATACTTGTTTAATTTTTTATAAGTTATTTCAATGAGCGGCAAAGTTGCTTAACAAGTTTGGAAATAGTGGCGTGTGAATTCAAGTCATTCAGTATGCATTTAGGTACTCGTATCTAGGCAGATGGTACTCGGTAACCGAACATAACACAGCATACAGGGTTTGGTTATAACCTCCCATGTCATATGAAAAATAAGAAAAGACTTGTAAAGTGTTTGGACGACTGGAGGGGTAGGTACCACTCCGCTCGCACAGCATTTTGTGCGGTGCACGAGTTTCCGTTGACCCGTGGAGCAGGAAAGTGCAAGGAGGGCAACACATCAGCACAATCTCTGTGCGGATGTTTGTGGTCGTCGATAGTCATGAAACTGATCCGACTACTCGTTTGCAGTCCAATACCAAAAAATCTAAAGACTAGTAAGGGACAATAGAATTGTATCTGTAAGATGTTACCACGAAATCTCCCGTCACGACAGCCTTAAAGTGACAGTTGTGCTGTCGCGTTTCATGTGATGTTTCAGATGGCCCATTAGAGGAAGAGAAGGAAATATCTGCATGACAACAATATTTTTTTATTTAGACTTTCCAATGTGTGTTACACTTTCCAATGCGTGTTCGACTGATACTTAAACATACATACCAGCTATACATATAGATTGAACTTACACCGCATTCGTTGCCACTCATCAAGTGTCTCTGATTGAGTCGTCACGGGTGGACTGAGATGACAGATGTCCTGGCGTTATCATTTTAGTAGTTCCGATTAACGCAAACAATACTTATCATATCTTGCTAAAATTATAATTCTTCGGGTAATTTTAAAAACTTATAAGATCAGGACATCTGTCATCTCAGTCCAACCGTGACCATGTTAAGCTTCTGAAACGTCGTGCCAGCTTCATAACTAAATAAACCGCGATAGAATCCGTAAAAGTAGTTTTACTGTAATCTACTTTTTTTATCTTATGGAATCCACTAACGGTTATGAGGGACAGGCAGTTCTCTACAAAGCACTGAACACCCACTAAGCCAACAACGTTGGTCTACTTTTTATATTTTACAAGGGGGGCAACGGGCAATCAGCGACACTTGATGACTAGCATCGTATGCGGCGCTTCCCTTAAATAGTGCTTGCACTCAACATTCGCGTACTCTTAAGACATCAATATAAAAAAAGACGAACGTCACCAATATGCTCCGAGTACTAATTTTTTTTCTATAGGTAAAAAAATGACATCACTTTATGATTAATAACCGAGCTTTAATAATGGCTACGGTTCTCTTTATAGTATAGGGGGAGAAAAGAGTAATTGATGCCCTATACCACTACCGGTGCCCAGGAACATCAACATCATTACTAAGCCGATGCGGTGCTCTCTTTGCCCACTGCAATGCAGCAAGGCACTACCTCTTACTGAGGTTTTCTGTTTGTCTCTATTCTCTATCTAATAAATGCAATATAGAGGGAGATCATTCTGTGCCTTTC
>JAFELO010000982.1:164130-190179 GCA_017140195.1 Eumaeus atala
CACCCATGGATAGAGCGATAACCGAAGATCGCTTTAGTGTGTAATTGATTCACCAGAAAATCCGGGGCGGATGCTGGTACATGTATATAATAAAGTCCCCAAAAGCTGTATGTCTGTATGTAATCGATTTTCTCAAAATTTATTGAACGGATTATTGTGTGGCTTTCACCCATGGAAAGAGCGACTCTTCATTCTAATTCGCGCGAGAATGATTTTAGTGTACAATTCGTGTTAGTTGCAGATGAAGCTGGAGCAGGTGGCTAATTTCTTGCACAATTAACCCAGTTTGACTGAAATATAATTGTTAATCATAATAATAAACGTTTATTTATTACAAAGGAGAAATAAAATTCGGCAATTCAGTATTTCTATAAAAGTTCTTGGATTATAATTCAATTGAGAACTTGAAAATACGAGCTTGTCATTACCACTTATACTTCTGCACACGTAAATTAAAAACATAAGAGTGAAAAATTTATTTGTTTGTTTGTTTGAACACGTTAATCTCAGGAGCTATTCCGGATGGTGGAACTGAAAAAAATCCTTTTGTGTTGAATAGTCTATTTATCTGCGCAGGCTAAAGGCTATATACCAAGACGCTACGACTAATAGGACCGGAGTTACGCGGGTGAAACTGCGGGATGATGCACTGCTACTAATACAGTATATATGCAGTCAAGACTACGACTAATTGTAATTATTATTTTTTATTTTAATTAATTAAACCATAACCAGTTTTTTTTTAAAGGCCACTAACAAGAACAATTATTGTTAACATAAGTGACGGTGGTCACGAAGGTTTTGGGAATACGAAACACGCCATATAATCAATGGCGATGTATAGTTAGTTATACTCATGCTACAGGTAACACCTTTAACATCATCACCACTTACCCGCAACTGAACACCTCTTAAGTGTACTCATCACCAGGATCAACGAATAAGTGTAGAGATGTGTAAATAAATACGTGAAATAAAATTAAAATTTAATAATAAAACAAACCCGTCGAAAAAATTCGAAAGTGAAATTGAAGTTAGAATATTTTTATGCCAGTACATGCTAATGTTATAAAGAGGAAACCTTTGATGATTTGTTAGGATATATAAATGGCAATATTCATTTCAAATTGAATTCTTATATTATAGCTGCAGAAGTGAATGTTATGAACAACTGCTGCCTCGACCAACGTCGTTGAGTGATAAATTGAATTCATTAACATAACGTGTAACGTCTACGAGGCAGACGTTAAAATATAATTTTAACAGTTTTGTAAATAAATGCAGTTTTGCCACATTTTGTAAAATATATGTCGCAAGCCAGGACGGACTGCCTAGAATATAAAGAGCGGGTCGCATGACACACGGCTAAACCATCTGCAATGCTATACATGTCTATGCCAACTGCTTACGTAATGTATTTAAAAGTATAAACGATCACAGACAATAAACGGATCGCAACTATTTAAGTTGGACTGCCAATATAATAATATAAAATAAACGTTTATTGCACACGCCAAAAGAATATACTCATAAATATGATGTCATGCTGCATGCCAAAAGAATATACCACAATGTACGAAAACGTACAACTCGGCGACCTAATCGCTTTAAAGCGATATCTCGCTAAACGTAGTGCCATGATACATTGCAGTAGAATTGGGCCGGCACAGCCGGTGAGGTACATTTCGCTCACGTGATATCTCCGTAGAGTGTCATCTTCAGTGTCGCGTTTCGTGTGGTTTGCGAGTAGACGGTGACCCAATGGGGGGGGGGGTAAAGGAGGGCAACGTATCGGCATTGTAATTGTGTGGATGTTTATGGGCGTCGGTAGTCGTAAAAAGGCTCCAATTGTTCGTGTGCTCCAATTGAATACTGGGATTATTTAAAAAAATCTTCCAGACTACAATCTCTATTATAGATGTATCACTTGAAGATAGGGGGGTGTAGATAATAATTTAAGATGCATTACATTTGAAACTGAAATCAACAATAATAATACTAAAAAAATGAATGTAAAATATGATGGACAAATAATGTTTGTTGTGAAAAAAGAAAATATAAAGCATTAAACGAGCAGTCGACTATTGGTGATTATCAACGCGGATAGACTTCCACTTTATCCCAGACGTGAGGCCCTCCTTCCTTCCAGTGGGCCACCGATGTCCAGAATCACGAACCGTATGAAACGCATCAATCAGAGCAAGTGGCGCATTAACTCTACTGAGCTACACGAAGAATGTACGGGCAAAAGAGCAGTCGAGAGCTTTGTACACTACAGACGCCCACACACATCAACATTATTGTTAAAACGTGTCCTTCCCCTTTGTGGACCACAGGAAACTTACAAATCGCGCGAAATACGACAGACATAACTGTCACTTTGGAGTTTGGGATGTTATGCTGTAGACAAGAGGCACAAATTCAATCGCGCCGGCAAAATTCAGAGGTAGTGCCATGCTGCTCTGTAGCCGAATGCGGACGATGCGACCGGAGCAGAACCTCTCGCTATTATTATACCGCCGTTAAAAGTTACAAGTTCGGTCTCGTGATTCGTGCGGTTTGTGAGCAGTCGGTGGGCCATTAGAGCGGAGGGTGAAGGAGAGGAACGCATCGGCAAATCAATTGTGCGGATGTATATGGTGTCGGTAAATATTGAGGGCTCCGACTGTTCATCTGTTGGAAACACGTGACAAAAGAAATGTATTTGCATCAGAATTGGACCGGTACGACCGGGGAAGTACTTCTCCATCATATATTACCGACATAAATCGATGGCTATTCTTACGCATATTTGATGCTGATTGTGAAATTTCGGTGGCCCAATGGGGAAGAAGCACCGTATCTGTATAACCTCTGGTTGCATCGATGTTTCTGGGCATGGATGCTATATAAATAGGTTAATTAGCCAACGACAAATGGACAGAATGCATTCCAGAGGATAATCACTGGCTTTTTATTGACATAATTAGATTAATTGTTGTGTTATTACAACAAGTATTTACAATGTTAACGTGATATTTATACCAGCGCTTATTAACAGTCCGGTTGTTAGAACTTAGAAGCCCACTATTCCGTCTTACTTAGATTCTAGAAATGCGAGTGTTAGGATTTTTCCAGACCTGAACTTATGCTGTGGAAGCGAAGAGCAGCCCAATACAGCTTCATCGGACTGCTATGAGTGTTCGACTCACGACGAGACTGGGTTTCGGCTCGTAAGAGGGACCGACTTCCCCCTCTCCCGCAGATGGTTTAACAGCTAATTTAGCTATTATTATCATGGCCAGAGGGGCCGAGAGGTCCCTCCTCCCTCGAGTCTGACGTCTGGGGCAGCTCGCGCGCCGTAGCTAAAATGGCCTCGGCGGTGACGTGAACGTGTGGCTCATGCAGAGGATCATGGGGGGGTCGTACCGCCCTTCACCCTAGTGTCAAGATGTATGGACGTTTGGTACTCGATCACGTCGAAGCTACAGAACAGATTTTCATGGAACTACTAACACGTACGAGTGCTTTGGTCTGAATTCCACGCGGGCGAAGCCGAGCCAAATACTAATATAAATTAAAAACAATTACAACTCAATCGCCGTTTGTATTGTAACGGATGGCTCCATCCGGGACGGATTGGGTATGTTGATAACAAAAAACGTTTTTATTACTAAACCAATACATAAGTTATATTTTTATAGTAGGCTAAATGGACTAATATGCAGTCGGGGACCTCTTTGACCGACACCCATAGTACACGACAATCGTGCATGACGACGGTTTGCGGTCGAAATGGAGTTCTATCCCGCAGATGGTTGGGCTGCATCCAGATATGAGAATTTAAAATGTAATAATAGCTAAATTAATTATTATGATCATGGTCAGAGAGACCGCGGGGTCTCTCAGTACCGACTCTGACGTCGGGGACCTCCTTACCATGATAGCAAATTTCCATAACAACAATAATGCTAAGACAGCCAGTCTACTAATATTATAAACGCTAAAGCTTGTAACATTGGAGTTTTTGTTACTCTTTCAAAACTACTGAATGGATTTTAATGAAACTATAACAATAACATAGCTTATACATCCGAATAACACATAAGCTATAGAAATGTTAACTCTTGCACGTGGCGTGGTGGTAGTCAACGCTGACGAAGTCACAGCTAGTCCTATATATTGTTGTGTCTCTTTAACGGATTTTATCGCGTTTCTTTAGATTCTTGTGGAATGAGACAGAATCACTGTCATGTAAGAATATGTCAAAATCCTTGTAAAAATATGTTTGAGTTATAAATAATAAATTAATGAGAATACAATATATATAAATAAATTTATTTATATATATTATATTCTTATTTAGAAATAAATTTATTTATTCCAAATATTATTAGGCCGAAGTCAAAATATATAGTTTATGTATTTTTGTGTCAATCAATGAATTGTTTCCATATTTTGTGAAATATACGTGTGAAGCCGGGATAGGCTACTAGTGAATATTGAAAATAGTCCCAGTTATTTGACTGTTTAAGTAAGTGTGAAGTATATTTTGTATGTGGCAATCTTTATCACTCTCAACGGTGCGTCAATCCATGCTGGAGCCTCGATAGTGCTAACGAGTTCTTATTTAAACGCATAAAACGTATGTTGAACTAATAACATTGTTTTATTGAATATTCTTTGTAACAATGCACTATTATTGATCAATTAATTATGCTATTCAGTGGATTAATTGGTTTATTTGCTATATACAAATAAATTAATTTATCGAACTCGATTTGTATTTTATTATGATTTACAAGTCTTTGACACTACTTAAGATCCATATGTATGTCTGGTTGTATATTGATGCGTTATGTCAGGACGAGATATAGAGGGCTGTTTGACCGTCATAAGAGATGGACTCTCGGTGATGATTATCGCATATACGAAGGCGAGCTATAGCAAGTCTCATCGGCGTTTGGTGCCGTACTGTATGTGTCTAACACGGGCATCAGCTGTCACAGCTGTCATCACAGGACAGGCTGTAAATATATTGACAGATATGCAACAGTTTACGTCTTTTTTTCATTGTAGTCCAATTGCACGGCCATGATCGGTCAGGTACTTCTCGCTCACATGACACCGACGTAAAGTGACATTTATGTCGTCGAGTCGCGGTTTGTCACTCGCGGTAGCCCATTGGAGGGGAGCAGGAAAGGTGGGACCCGTATCCGTAAGATGATAACGCAGATGTCCATGGGCGGCGGTAATCGTCAAAAAGCTACGATATATTATAAATAAGTGAAAAGTGTGCATGAGATGAAACGACATAAAGCGCTGCGCTGGTGTTACGTTCGGCTGATTACTGTTTCAAACGATTTTACTCTTAATATTTCTTCATACTGGTCGTTTCTTAATGAAAAAATTCCGAAAACTCAGAAGATATTATTAAATGCCTAATGTTTCACAATACTCTGTGGTCACGGTGCACATAACGAACATATTTCCTTACATATAGCGTAAGTTACATAATTAGTACTTACTGCTAACACTAACTGGCGTGCATATTTCATGGAGACGGTAATGGCTGGGTCAAGAGGAGCGCTTTATGCATACGGACGTCAGTACACACCGCTTAGTCTCATAATTACACATTTCTGAAGAGCTCCAAATTTACTCCAGAAGATTGTTCTAGGTCAAGGATACAAATACTATCAATTTTCTAAGAGGTTGCAGCAGAATTGGGTGTGCACGACCTGAGAGGTTCATGCATGCCGCCGCCATGTTACAGTCGTGTTTCGTACGATTTTAGAGTTTCCGGTGGCTATTGTGGATTGGGAGGCGTGCAACATGTCTGCATACCAATTATGCGAATGCCTATGGACATCGGCAGTCATCAAAATGTTATAGAAAATCAAATAATTTGGAGAGTTAATAGTTGTTTGCGTCACATTGATGCTATGATGTGCATTGATATTATGATGTGGTTATTGTAAGTTGTAGCCAACATTACATTGTGGGCTACTATTACTAGGGTTGCCCCTGCTTATGAAGTTAAACTATTAATTTATAGAATTATTTTACATATTGCGAAAACTGCACGGGATTTTATCGTTATTTTCTTTTTGCATTCGGATCGGAGTGACCAAGGTTTGTGTTAATATGTTTGGAGTAGTGTAAGTGTGAAATGGAAAATAAAATGGAAATAGAATAGGTACTGTGAGAATCCCCAACATGGTTCAAGCCTTGTCGTGGCTCACATGCCCGGTGTGAACCCATACTAGGACAATTGAACCGAGCGGGGATGCTCTTTGGATTTTTATAAGAAGTGGGGACGAAAGAGAAACTACAGGAGGCGCTTTTGCGCACGGGCCAAGGGGCAAGGATAGGAATCTCTCCCATTGCACTTTCCCAAAGTTGGGGGGATTGTCCTGTGGTGCGGGGCAACACTGCTGTATAGGAGGCGTTGTTCTTTTGGAGGACTGACTAGCCGTCGAGCTGCCCAGAAGAATTGTTGTTCCGGGCACCTCACCTAAGGCGGCACAGATGACACTCGCGGTGGTTTTTGTAGGTATTAAAAAAAAGTTAGTCCGATGAACTCTTATAATAAATGCAATAGCATCTCCAACAGTAGTAAGTGCGAAGATTCTTAAATGTTGTATGAAGAATTATAAAGAAGATTCTTAAATGTTGCAAATGCAAATAACGGAAAAACGAACTACATTAGATGTTGTATGGAGATTTATACATAACGTCGACGAAGACAAGAAGAAAGTTATATGTGTGTGTGTATATTAGACCGAAGTCACATAAGGCGATGTAAGTACATTGTTAGGAAATAGGACAAATTTGAAATCATACCGTAAAGCCATACATTTTAATTATGGGTTTGTGCAATTTCTTTTAGCTCCATAACCCACATACATAAAAGTTACTTGTGAAATTAATTCATACAAATGCAATAGTCTACGTAATCATACAAATGCAATAGTCTACGTAATCCATTCGACTTTGGAATTCCATCCCAAATACTTTTTGATGTTGTGATAGTCGTAACGCTTAGATAAGGAAGGTGCACAAAACAGGATAAGTTTTCAATTCTCCCAAATACATTACACTTTTCTTTCGGACCTGAACTTTTGCTGTGGAAGCTAAGCGCAGCCCAACACAGCTTCACCGGATTGCTATGAGTACTCGTCTGGCGACAAGACCATGTTTGGGGTCGAGAAAGACGGACTGAGCCACTCTCCCGCAGATGGGAGAAATGCATGCCCATATGAGACTGTAACAGCTACTTTAACTATTGTTATCATGACCAGAGGGATGTCCTCCCCCTCTGACGTTGGGGGCGGCCTCATAGCTGACTTGAATGGGTGTGACTGATGGACATGACCATCCCCCCCTTAACAATTACATGCCACGGTTGCGTAGCACGTGTGTTGCGACACGTATCAGGTTGACAGAAAAATTGTAGGCGTCATGTCGTCGCCAAAATGTGTTTTTCTTAGTAGTATAATATACTTTCCTCCAACCCACCGATGGGTCACCGGATCCACCAAGGACAACTGTCACTTTACGTCGGTATCATGTGTTGGAGAGGGTGCGACACAACCGGATGGGTATCTCCAGTTGTATCGGCCAATTCACCTGCAACGCAGCTGGGGACTATCTCTTACTCACTTTAATAAAAAGCTGAAAGCTTTCGGCTCAATTCCCACCCTGGACAACTACGGAATTCTACGCGAATGAACCAGACCTATCTGGAAACTATTATTGCGGTATTTACCACAATATTATTGTGGGTTTTAATACTGGAAGCGCGCAATGTATTAAACAGTACATTGGAAATAGTTTCTCCCGAGTTCTATTTTATATCGATCTATTATTTTACTTAACGTGTTATTAAGTGATAAATGTATGTGCAGTCACGATCTAGAATGTGTCACTTTGATGGTATCTTAAATTTACTACGTAGTGTAACTATTGTGTTACACACGTATACATATCTAATTATTCGATATACTTTTTTAACATCTTATTTTGAAACGATGTGACTATATCAGCAGGTTTTCTGTGGTGTTTGTATGACTACAATCTGCGTTCCACTGCGCATGTACAGTGTATTAAATTGAATGCGGCCATTGACAGTATCTAATGGACAGCCGATTCCATAGACCATTGTCACCATTTCAATATACATTAGCGTTATCTTTGTTCCCAAGGAACTAAATTGTCATGTAATGGGCATGACCGCGAACGTTCTGACAGTTCGATGTTTATAGTTTTCAAATATCTCAATACTTGAAAGTTGGAAGTATAGCCAATACGGTTCAATTTAGTTCTCTGAGGTGGTGGCGGGATCTTCGAGTATCCTTGGGGTATCCTTCGAACATCAGAGCGTATAAGGCATCCCAAATTCTTGTTTTTTCCATAGGTATCAGCCATCCATATATCCATATATACGAGTATAGCATACACTTCATATCAATCTATACGACATACACACAATTGTCAAATAATATCTAGCTATAAAAATAAATATATGTTTCATGAAAACAAATTTGAAAATAATTATGTAGATACGTTAAATATGGTATGGCGCAAATTGTACCATATTTAATATTTTCCAAACAAATTTTATTATTTTTACTAATTTTGCTCGCATTTTTAGGTGTGACTTTTGTCCGTATTTATGAGATTGGAGATCTCAGTGACTACTTTATGTGAATTTCAACGTGATTTTCGACACCTTCCCAAAAAAAGTGACAGACAGACGGACGGATGGACGTACAACAAAGTGATCCAGTAAGAGTACAGTTTTCCTTTTGAGATAGGGAACTCCAAAAACCATAAGAGGCCCTCGTCCTTTGATACAAATCTTAGAACGTGTTTAAAAAGTTAAGCGCATTAATTTATGATACATGAAACAAAATGAATACTAACGCCAAAAAAATACAGCAGGCCATGTGAAAATATTCCTCCCTTTTCCCAATCCTCATATTGGTTCTAAATCCAAAGAACACGCGACACGACATCATGTCACGTCGGTATTGTGTATAGAGCACTTCCCCGATCGTGCCTGTTCGGTTCATCTACATATACTACAGCACCCGCTGACTTCCGTAGACGGCGTCGCTAGTGTGACGTTGAGCGTTACTACTTGACAGCTGCAGTGTGCCGTTTATACCATTGATTTACAAAAATACCAAGATACACAGTCAGCGTCACATTAACGTCCATATGAAAGAGACATATCAAATTATGCCGTTTACACCACTGATTTATAAAAGAACACATCCTTTGAATGATAGTACTGTATAAAATAATGTCTAGAATAATGGCAGCTGTAGTTCCGATTTTGTCTACTGAAACATATGTGTTGGAGGCACTATATGTCTATTGATGACAGTTGTCAACATGCGCCTATGTTAAAGAATATAATTTTCAGTAAGGCCTTAGACCTACAAGAATGAGGATAGATATAGGTACATCTAAGACTAGGTAGTCTTGCCATAAATATGGTAACAAAGGAAATAATTACTTCATTAATTGCAAATAACATTTATTTGCTGTGCGTTTAGTTTAACAAATAAATATAAAACAATACAAAATTTAAAAAGCTTATTCGAAGTGGTCTTCGTTGACTGCAATACAGCCCTTCAAACGTTGAGGCCAGCTACCAATAGACGCACTCCTTCCATGGGGAAATTCTTCACTGCAAATCGTATTGATTAAATCGTATTGATTGTTTTAGAGACTCCAAGTTATCGAGTAAGTCGAGTATAGATGAAGGGTAGTCTTCAGGTCTGATCAAGTTCAATCAACAAACGTTCCGATCGTTCGTTTTAACCAACATTGCGTGAACGAGCTTTGTGATCTGGTCTTGCTGGAAGGACTAATCTTGGTTATGGAACATGCTGTTATTAAGGGCTTAACTACCTTCTCAAGAATGGTATCTTTATACACTTGTGCCGATGTTTTGATACCTTTTTTACAAAAATATGGCTCAGTCACTCCATCATAGCTACCGTCTACCAAATTGAAGCTTCCTTAGAGCGTTGAGCATAAATACCGTTATCTTGTTTGTTAAAATTTTCCTGAATTGTAAAAAAAATCTCATTCATAAACAATTTTTTTCAGTGACCTCATTATGTTCACTTCAGTAGTTGTCTCGATTTTATCACTTTACTCATCTTTACCTTATCAGTTAAGAAATGACCAGTGTGTTTCTTATAGCCTGCAAGTCCTAAGTCATCTCTTTGCATTCCTTTATCGTACGAATACTAAGTGGACGGCCAGATCTTTCCCTGACATAAACAACTAACACCGAGTGTATGGAGAGTTTTAAAATATTGCATTTGGGTCCATACCTACTTCGTGTAATGCAATCACAGCGATTCTGCTCTCTTTATCACCCTACTCCATTTTAATACCGCCAAATATTGTACAATGTATTGGCGCCAAAACGAGAAAACACAAGGAACAGTTGTATAAAATGACAGATTCCAAATTCAAAGGTACAATTTGACATTTACTTCTAGTAAGTCCATATATAATAATTAATATGGATGAGTGAATAGTTTTTATTTTTAATGGTGACAGTATTTATTGACAGACTAAGTGTATATAAATAAATATAATATTATATACGTAAGTATCATGTACGTAGTGTTCGCGACTAAGAATTCATGCCCATCCCTCTGGTTGCCATCCTGATACAAGATGCCAGTGATTACGGTAGCGGCATAACTACGTCATTCGAGACCCCTGAAGTGTATGTAAAAAAGGGTTAAGCTTTTTCTTATATAATTGCCACCTGGATTCAAGAAATCAGAGAGGACAAATCTCCGAATGTGGCTCCCTTTATCTCCAACCACCACGTCTCTGTGCCACGTCTCTGAAAGCGTGAGCCCGTAGTATCTTGCCGGCTTGCCACGCTTTAGTTATGCCTCTACACTAGAGTCTTCTACAGGCTGAACTAGACCGGTATGATACGATTACCCACATTATCGTGTGTATAATTTGCGCGGACTTGCGCAACAGCGCGTTTCACCGTCGGAAAAGGAAGCGCCCCCAGTCACGCACTGCAAGACACGCGTTCAGTGTGTAAACACCAGTGACTTGTTTACATTCATTTTAATGGCACCTGGGGCGGCGCGACGCCCGGCGGCTACTGACCTATACGGGTATATACTACTGTTAGCTAAGTATCAAGAAGCTCACTTACATCTTACTAAGTATTAAGATGTATCCATGCTGTTTGCTTTTCCGGCTTAAACCGTGGTAAGTAAAGTAGAAAAGCTCGCCATTAGTAAGCTAGTGCCTTGATAAATTATACTAAACTTTACTTTCTGTGGAATATGAAAAAGCTCAAAGTCTAGTCCTACCATAGATATCGGAAAGAAATTTAACGGGGAATGCATTGAAACGACAATGCAATAATAATTTAAAATACCATTGTATTTTGAGGTAGACCACAACTATTTAACAAGTCCTAGCAACAAAATCTAAGGAATGATTTTTTTTCTAAGAAACAAATTATGGCGAAAATCATCATTGTTTGAAAACACTTCAATTGTTACTGTAGTTACTCGTTAGTCGATTCACTCTTTAGGGTATCATAAACCGAAAGATAAAAATTTTATACTGTAGAGACTACATGGTGTAGAGATTAAAAGTAATGGAAAATAATATTTTGTGACACGTGACATCCTCTCGCGTATACGCGTTTACACTGTGAGACGTTTCTACAGAGTTTACATTGTGAGACGTTTTTATTGAGTTTACATCGTGCTCGCAAAACATCTGCGAGTACCGCCCCAGCAGGCTGTGACATTTCGTGCAGTGTGCGTTTCCGATAGCAAATTCAGTGGAGAACGGAAATGCGTATGCAGATGTTCATGGGCGTCAGAAGGCTCGTTAGCTATCTTCTACTAAAAAATGATGGATGCTTTACTTGTGTAGTGTAATCAACAACTATATTTAATATAATTATACGATAACATTCAATATCGCGTGAATGATAGGTTAGATAAGAAGGGTGGGCAGGTCACTGGCAGACGGACAGGTACGGTGTTTTATTTTATAGTATAAAGGGACAAACGAGCAGGACTCTTTTAATAACTATCGACGCCTATAGGTAATGTTTATGCAGATGCCCTGCCCTCTGCCCTCCTTCTCTCCAGAAGGCAGTCGCAGACACCCTCACCGAGGTCGTACCAACCCAATTCGGTTGCAATGCAGCATAGCACTACGGCGTACTAAAGTTAGGAAAGCATAAACAAATATGCGTTTTTTGCTCCACGTTCAGCATGGTGCAATATATGAGGTCAAGGAAGCAGTTGTGGCGGACGTCGGGCGCTATGAGCCATGAATGGTACGTAACGTTCACTTACAACATTGTACTTATTCACACCACTCAACAACCAACAGACGGAAGAGATATTTCTCGTGTCTGCAGCTGAATTTCATCATCATAAAATTTGGTTGTCTGTGAGTCGGTTTACGTAAAATATCATTTGACGTCTCCTCTAATTGATATCTTTGCGATACAAGTAGGACAAGAGTTACGCGGGTGATACCGCGAGGTGAGGTTAGTCATAAACATTTAGTTGCCGTTCCACCGAAACAGCAAAATGATTTTTTTTATACAATATGACTAATCGGATTCTTTTGCCGACGCCCATAGACATTCGCACAATTGTCATGTAGATGTCATAACCCCATTCCCTTTGAATGGCACTCCCAAATCGCATGCTTATTTTTCCTTTTCTATTTTAATTAATTTATTTACTTCAAAAAAGACTATACTTAGATACTTATCAGTTTGCCGGTACATAACTCTCTTAATCTAAGTACATTATACTTTGGTTAGCGGACACATGTAAGCTTGTAGCACTAGCATTTAAATTTTTATGTTGTTATTCGAGCGAGAGGTCCCCGGTCGGGCCGACCTAATTCGGCTGCAATGCAGCACGAAATTACGAGTGCAAGCGTAATATTCTAATCGGGCCTGTATAATGAACATCGATCATCGAAATTCAGCCAGCGTCGTATGTTATCAAAGGCAGGTGCATGGAAATTGAAATAACTAGACACAGGGCCCTATCAAGTTTATTAGTTTGTTCTTGCGTCAATAGTTTCTGATGCGGAAAAGGTTTCCTCTTGAATTTTTTATTGTGACCATGATACTATATGAACGACGAATTGTAAGGTACGAATCACAAACGACCTTATGAAGGTTCTATTTTTTTATATCAGGCAAACAATCAGTTTAATCACCTGGTAATCAGGTGAGTAGCTGCCCCCGTACATAAACATCCAAACAATCAAAACATGTACTCTTTGTCCTTCAACCGTTAAGCCATACATCTCACTGGTAACTAGTTCAATCCGATGTCATGTAAGCGAGAGATACTTCAATCCGCTTAGAAATTTTATATACTATATATATCGAAGAACGAATTCAGACAGAAATGTATTTTTTTGTGAGAAATATTCTTCCATGTTACACACCCTATTGTTCCGCAATGCAGCAATATCGCAATCTTTTCCTAAAGATATAGGTTCAATGTCGAAATTATCCGACATAACACGGATGATAATCTAAGTAAGAGTAACAGCATGTTTTAAAGTTTTAAGGGAAGCCGCACAAAATGCCCTAATAATGTGACTGTAGGTCCCGGCACGAAGTACTGCGCTGACCGTTATTGCGCGGAAGTAAGAATTACGATATCGGAGGAGAGCGGTGCGCCGGAGGGTCACACGTATCGGGCGGGGGTTGTGATTGGTTCTCTAGTAGTACACATGCGCAGCTGACCACTCCACTCATCGGCATTCGGCGCTAGTTACATGTTAACATCCACGTATACGTTTCCACGTTGCAAATGCTTTGTCCTCCCACACCTATCTCACTGAAAGGACCATAGTCCTCTCACAAGCCACACAAAACGAGCCAAAATCTTATTGGATCGAAAGGTGCTTATTAGCCTGGTCGTTCAGCCACAATTCCATTGCAATACAGCAACAACTCTTCTCCCAGACGGAGCATGTATTGCTGTGAACACAAATAAAACTACCCACAATATAGATAATAATGTATTTCTTTGTTACAAAAATTATTTACAACACCCGCTATTATGCACATATCAATTGTCCGTATATAAATAACACCTACGCGGATTTACACAGCACTACGCCCACTGACCGCTACCTACAGCTACATACACTACATACAGATCCTTAGGCACCGTTTTTATAAATATTCATTGTCCCCATGTACTAAAAATTATACATAATGAGCGGAGAATGAGCGGATCTACGGAAGAGTGCCCTCCAAACGATAAAAGTCCCAATTTAATTGATTTAAGGCCGGTTTCACAGATTCCAATTAAGAGCCTTATGGCCTATTGTTCCGGTTAGAGGAAGTTAACATTTGTATTGGTAGTCAAGAGTTCAGTTAAACACTTTAAATTACTCGTGAAACAGGTTTTAAATACATTGATAAAAAGAAATACAACTTAAACTTTGACCGAAATTATATGATTCACAGGGCAGTTTAGTCTATGTCTATCTGCTTTGTGGATAAATATTACAGTTATACCTAAAGTTTAATTGCTGTCTCTACTGCTACCTACTGACACAACATAAAAAATCTTAAGCTGCACTACCTTTGGGTACAATTTAACTTTATAGGAGTAGGCAATTGTAAGGCACAACTCTCTGGCATGTTGCTGAACAAAAACTGGTATTACCCATACTTCAAAATATACAAAAGTGGCAATATGGACACAAATAATTTACAAAAACAGGTAAAACAGTCATTGCATATGAGTAGACAGTTCAATGATAAATAATAATATGCCTGCTGCTGTCCGCCATTATCATATACACAACAAAAATTAAAAAGTGAATATTATCGAGTTTTAGAGCTTGTAGTCCCTAGAACCTAGCAAATATTGATCACAATATGATCAGTAGTTTCTACATATAATGCATATGTGTTCCGTATCATACCATTAGTTTGTCTGAAACTAGCGATCCGCCTTCGCTTCGCCCCTGAAATACAGGAGCCAAAACATACACTCAAACCTTCCTCGGGAATCGCTCTATCCATTGGTGAAAACAGCATGAAAACCCTTTGAATAGATTTGGCGCAAATCGATCACATACATACACACATACTGGTTTCGTGGATTATGTTTTGTAATGTGTATACACATGTTATCTGTATATGAATGTTCCAAGTATAGATGGTAGCGATTTGATGATACTCGTGTAGAACATTTTATTAGCTAGTCACAATGTTTTTACATAACATACTGCGCTCTATGTTTGTGTGTGCACACAGTTGGAATGCATCGCATGACAATAAATATTAACATAATAGTGTAACTACATAAAGTATGATGTGTACTATGGCGCCATATTTGTGATGTCATAAAAATACATTACAAGGAGAACAAGCTCGTTACATTCGTGGCAAATGAAAAGATTGACAGACAAACGGTTTAAATGTAAATGCATATAGCAACGTAGAACAGATGACACATTTGTTTATAGTTGTCTTGTAATTTATTACAAAATTGTACTATGTATTCGAAATAGTATGTAATATCTAGGATTATTGGATTTCATTATCTAGATTTTAGAGCAAACGTGATCAGTAGTATTGTTTGAAACTTACTCCGTATAAACTTAAATATGTGACTAGGTATGTAACGATGCAGTAAATAAACAGCGTAAAACGAAATAGCAATGGGGACACACCTATGACCATAGAAAATATTATGTCTATACGGTAAAAAACAAATTTCTCTAAATACCTTAAAACTAACAGATATATTTACATCTCCATACAACTATATTACATCTATTGTTTTATATTAATATATTTTACATATTAAGAGTAATACTTTTGTTGAATACAAATTTAGGCTAGATGGCTCCACTTCTTATGGCAAAAAACACTTCGTAATAAATTATTGTCATAGCGAAGAAAAAATTTACTAAAAAACTGTGATATAACACTTTTGTATAAAATTATTTTCGGCGAAATTATTATAAAATTGTAATATAAAAATGATTCAACTATCTATATCAGGGGGGGCGATCCAATGGCATACAACCAAAAACTGTAGACATGCTAACTATCAAAACGAATCAATTTTGAAGTGAAACTCCTTTAAAATGGAAATGAAACTAGATGCAATGAAATTTTGCTCTGACAAGAGACTGACATACATATAATCTTACTTTCTTCGTAAGTTACTTAAGAAGTTACGCTTCTACCGTTCTACCTTTACGGACAAACCAGAGCGAGTATAACTAAAGTAATACCGAACGCTGGAGACCATGTGACTTTTCTTTAGTTTTGCTCGTAATCACCAACCACAAGGTTCGTCACCCCTGATCTACAAGCTCAAAATTATACTTAGATAGCCCGTGGAATATTGTATAATGCAAGGTACACAATATGTTCAGTCTTGCTTTGTATGTACACGGACGACACAATCATATAATTACTCATATATTGTTTCTACTATAATGAGACACATTGACATTGTGATAGCTTTTAACGAGAAGACAATTTTTTTTTCTTTACCTTCAACACTCAATACAAAATACAAATCAATGTACTGTTTTGTTTCCTTAGGTCTCTTAGAATGTATGCAATTAATTTTTTTATTGTTCAAGGACCTAAAAATCACTTCCGGACCAGAATTTTTATAAAGTAATATATTAATAGAGTAAATGAAAACATGACCTTCTACTGGTTATTACAAATCATACTATAGTTTCGTGAGTTTACTTCCCCTAAATCATCTTGTAAGACTTGTGATTTATCCATACAAAATTTAAAAGTAACATACCTCAATAAACAAACTGTCTCTTAAGAAAATAACATCGTGGTAACCGAGTATTGTTCCTTAAGTAACTGTATATCTTAAAAATGTTTGTGACGTCACTAAAAATAACAGTTTTTGGGTATTTTTCAACTGGTACATCTCAGCTATGATCCAATACAAGATCAGCTCCAATATAACAGTTAATTCTTCTTCAGTAGTTCAGTTCTTTCAGTAGTTTCAAACCGAATGCGAGACAATAAAATATCTATTGTATCTCTCACACAATTTGAGAACGCTCCATGTAAGTTGACATGTAACGGTAAATAACACAATATGGCGTCGAAACAATGATGGACGTCTTGATTCAACTTCGATGAATTAAATTATTTAGCACTCGCATCATAAGAACGCCTATTAAGCTATGGCGATTACATTAAATTAATTTAATCACAATTTTATTATCAAAATTTAAATTATTAATAATCTTCATCTTATACGACTTTTGGTGTACTGACTTTACACATTAAAGGGCTAACTACACTGCGCATATAATTCGATAGTGTGATTATAACGGTTAAAATTCATATTCATATTGCACATACCAGACATGTAAGCTACATCAGACGGTTCACTCAAGTGAGAGAACAATAAGTGTAGGCTTCATTTTCTTTTGAGTCTGTTCGCCACTCTTGTTTCATTCTGTGTTTAGACATTCCATATTAATGAAAGGCACCGAATGAAGTGCGAAATATATAGACAAATTAACCATCTGATAACACCATTACTAACTGAGCTTCAGTCTAAATCATGCTTCAGTTCTACTAGACACCTACTATACAGAAAAACTGCAGTATTTGTCGCCTTACACAAAATGGTATATAATCCATTTTTTTTGCGACATTGTGTGAGGAGATGAGGAAAACCTATAGATTTTCTCAATTTCATAACTGTTTGGCTTCAGACCTCACAAACACGATTCATAACTAGCACTTGTTGATACTATTAATTTATATTCTGTTGTCACAAGAGGTATAATAAATCTTTATAGCAATTACCTTAAACCCTTCTTATGATTGTATTTTATGTCATTTTATCCTTGTTTACCACATAACTGACAGTTTAATTGCATTGTAATCCATAATTAGTGAATAGATTAGATGACATGAATAAGATATTACAATACACGATTGTAATTACAACATAATATATTATTTATACCTTAGCTTATTTTAAGTCCGTATTAGGTGATCACTTCGTATAAATTAGGCTCATAATTTGGCTCATACATTGTCTATTATATACGACTTTCGTCACCCGTCTCATAAATGTTCAAGGCGACACACAACACGCAAGTTAACTACAAAAACTGACTGCACTTTGACTTGGCCACTTTCTCAGCAGCGCTAGCGTCAGTGATGACGCTTGTGTTACTGGCGGCACGAGCGTCGGTGAGGGCGCTGAAGCTGAGCAAGCTCTGTCGCCGTCAGCATGTAAGCTACTGATACTGTAGCTGCGTACATGTGTGCGCGCCGTCTATGTACGTTCGACGTGCTTGTTGTCATACCGTCCGCGCACTTCGGCGGCTCATGAGCACACCGTACACGTCACATGATATGCCAATACATGTGTACCCTAAACTTAACGGCACTGGTAGAGAGGTCAGAAGCTAGCGAGCTTCGGTGAGTCGACGAGTCAGACGGTCAGCAGCGGCGCTAGTCAGTAGTGTCACTACACCAGCGACGTACGGCCGATAATGTCACAGATGGAGCTAGCGGCGCGCGGACGCTAGTGCAGCTGGTGGAGCTGGTGTAGCAGGCGGCGCTAGTGTGCCGAGTGCAGGTTGTGCTGCGCCTTCTTCTTGCGCTGCGCGAGCATATCGTAGAAAGGGTTGTGACTGATGGAGCGCCGCAGGCACTCGATCCACTCGTCGCGCTCCTCCACCGTGGCCGCAGACATTCTGTTTATTAGACGTATTTTTGTTAAGAAGAAATAAAATTAATAATTGGAGGTCCTATGAAAAATAATTAACAAAATTATTATTAGTGTATAAGATTAAAACATATCAAGGTTCTTTCAAAGCGAATCCGCAATCTAATATGCTGAGACCTTCGCAGCTAAAATACGCAACGTGTTACCGAAGCGATGGAGCAGAATAGAGTGTCAAAGGTTTTTGTGGAGAAGCTTGGAGGAAGTCGACTGACAAAGGTTAGGTTAGTTGATCTGGGGTTACCGTCTCTTCTAAGCCTGGGATTTTATCTGGAATCGAAGATTTTTATAGCAAGTTGTATACGTCGCACGCTCCTCATCCCGATAGCCTAAACAACGATCCGCGTGCAAGTCTAACACGACATTTATCAGGCGATCTGCCAGTCTGGCTCTTGCGCACCTTAAAGGGGGAAAAGCTCCGTGGAGGGACGGGGGACGGAAGTACAGTCGAGCTTCTTAGAGCAAAAGGCGAACCTGTATTAATAGAGCTAAAATTTTTTTTTTATTTCGTCCTTCAGCGGGGCGTACCTCCCAAGGCATGGCTTGGAAGTGACGTTGTTTTGTTTTTTAAGAAGGGTGACAAATCACTTCTTCAACATTACAGATCAATTTCACCTCTCGGCCATATTTACAAATTGTTCTCAAGAGTCTTGACGAATCGTCTCCCCACAAGGCTTGACGAATTTCAGCCACCGGCGCCGGCTGGGTTTCGCAGAGGATTTAGTACCATATACCTCATTTTCACCATAAAGCAAGTTGTACAAAAGATACAGAGTACAATCGGCCGCTAGGCCTTGCTTTTGTGGACTATGAGAAAGCGTTTGACCCTGTCGAAACCTGGGCTGTTCTGGAAGCTTTACAGCGGTGTCAGGTCGATTGGCTATACGTCGAAGTACTGAGTGCATTGTATGACGCTGCTTTTATGTCGACGATGTGACGAATAGGCGCGCTGAAGTGGCAATGGGCTGATCACACCCTCAGAATAACAGACGGCAGATGGGCCAGTAAGGTTCTGGAGTGGAGGCGGCGTTTAGGAAAACGAAGGGTTGGTCAACCGTTCACCAGGTGGGAAGACGATCTCCGTGCAGTAGCCGGTCCGGGATGGACGCCAGTAGCGGGAGATCGGTTGTTTTGGCGTTCACTGAGAGAGGCAGTGATCCGATAAGGGCTGATAATGATGATGATGAAGATTAAAACAAGGATAACATCATATTGAAAGGGCTTTGGGTTTACTAAAATGTTATCTTATAAACACAGCCATCAAGGTTTTTCTCATTGGAAGTTTCATTTGCACAAAATCTTTTTGCTTCATTCATTAAGTAGGAGTCCACTGGTCTTCGTTCACGCATGTGAGTACAATGGTTCTAAATGCGATCAGGAGATTTGTTTAATAGACAAAACTAACAGCCAATGTGAGATATGTCTGCTTGAGTCTGTTTAGAATGGAGTCTGTTATAAATTCATATACGCGGCGAATCTTGCATTCTCGTCAGCCCCTTCTTCTTCATGAAGAACATGGACACTTGAAATT
This sequence comes from Eumaeus atala, assembly GCA_017140195.1. Classification (NCBI taxonomy): domain Eukaryota; kingdom Metazoa; phylum Arthropoda; class Insecta; order Lepidoptera; family Lycaenidae; genus Eumaeus; species Eumaeus atala. The sequence goes on from JAFELO010000982.1 coordinate 184,459, forward strand.
TTGAATGCACCTAGTTACTAAACAAATTTAAAAACGTTTCTGTTCTGATATTCTGGCTTCGTCGACGTTTGGCACACTCAAATACTTCTTAGTCCAGTAAATTTGTAGAAAGAAAAAGGTATTTTAGTTATGGAATTATTATTCCATTTATTTATTTTTAGGGGTTATCATTATTTATGGGTTATTAACCCAGTACACCTGGGGGTGTACCGGGTTATTTTTCCCAAAAGATTGAACTTAATTTGAGTTCACGGTGATTTCACAGGCCTTTGCCTTATTGAAAAAACAAGACTAAAAATGCAGTCTGAAATGTACATTTCATTGCCCTACTGGAGAATATCGGAGTTTAACCCCTTAAGAAACTATTTAAGCCGCGCAGTATTAAAAAATAAGAGCCGAATGAAACAGAGATCGAACAATCGAGCGTAACACCAGCGTATCGTTGGACCGCGCTTAAGTGACGTAAGCCCAGTACAAGTCTTTTCTGCGCCTTTCACTTCAGAATTATGTTCGTTTTTATGGAATACTCCAGTCACGTTTTGGAGTGTCAGCACCACACACACATATATATTTCCAGTACAACTCAATCAACAAATCTAACACGCCCACTTACCTATACACAGTGTGTTTCCCCTCCACCACTTTCCCCTCTGAGTCCGTTTTGCACGCTTTGATGAGATCCGCGCCGCCGCTGGCGTACAGCTCGAGGCAATGTGGACGTTGTCGATCGCTCGCTGGACGGACCTGGAACAAATTTATAAATATTATTTTATTGTTATATTTATAAATATTATTTTATTGTTACAGCTATATAACTGTATTCATGTACCTTTCATGTGCCCGATTGCTGAATATAATTCGAGCTCTCTATGGTGATCTGTGTTACGAAAATAGATACAGAAAGACTATAGACGTTTCCCTGAACGTATTTTCTACAGTCTAGAGGGATTATATGCATAGAGACAATATGGATATAGAATGGAAGCCAGCCTCAGACGCGATCGTCAAGTCGAAGGAGACAGCAAATGTAGTAAGTACACTCTCTCTCTCGATCTTTCCTCATTCATTTCTCTGTGCTTAAGCGAAATTAGATAGACAAAGATGGTACTACTCTCACATCTTCCTTCTCTATTCACCAAGACGGCCAGTAGGGGTGACTAGGATAACAATGGGCGTCGGTAGTCATCACAAGGCTGTCTGCTCGTTTGTCACCTTATATTATATATGAAACGCTAATACTCACAGATATGTTTTCTAAGGGAATGATGCCCCGCGGCTCCTTGTCCGTGGTGTACTCGAAGTAGTACAGACAGTTGTCGTTGAGGATGAACCACCGTCTCTTCCACGACTTGTACCTGAAATTACATCAAATATCCACATTGTAGTATCGACTATCTTACAGGATAGTTACGTTTCACTTCACACTGTTATGTTAGAGCACACATTTACGTTTGCGCATTATAAAGGCTGATTTTAAGTTTATTTTTTGATGCCTCTTTTTAGTCGATAACGCTATATGCATTCACGAAAAAGTAATGTTCGGAATGGGCGGAGCCTAAGAGAGCGTAATTTCTTTCACTCCATCTGGTGGTGTGTTCAGAGATCAATAAGAGGACAAACATTTTGATGTCTTAAGTTTACGCAAATGTTACTCATTACAATAAAAGTACTTACAGACAACCAGTTTTTTTTTTAATAAAAATCAAGGTTTATTATAATATTCGATCGGTTGTTGTGATTTAAGTTGTGAGAGACAGGGCTTTAACTGTCATATCGTGCGCTCTAGTAGCAAATTCAGTCATTAAACGAGTAAAAATGAAAGAATTACCAGACAATTACGTGGAATTATCTAAAGGTAATACCTAACACGTGCATTTTACGAATTAACTAATATTACATACTAATTAATTTAACATAACTAATAATAGCGCGATATGTGCAACTAATAGTTAGCGTGCGTATAGACACACTTCAAAAAAGGAATCAACGACATTCAGATGAAAAAAAGAGGTCTTCTTACCGCGACAAATTTCGCTCACACCGATATTCCAAATTTGAATGCAAAAAGTTTAAGTTAGACATGCTTTACCTTCCACCCTGTTTCCACAGCCAGCCCTCCTTATCCGGGTTGAAGAAGGTATGCATCAGGTCATTCCCGTCGTCCTCGGGAATCTTGAAGGGCTCCGTCTTTATAGACTCGTACAGAGACTGGAACCCACAGAGGGCGCGTTAGACCTTAACACTGTCGTGGTTCGATGAAGACTACATCGTCGCATGTTTGATATAACGTTATCAGCACGTCGATACGAGATAAAATATAGATGCAATTACTAAACGTATTGTGTATGAATGCATAAATTAAATCATATAATCGTTCAATACACAATGTAACATTTTGTACAATATTTTGCATATCATTTGTTATAATATAGTTGAATTACCACACACTTCCACACACAATTCCACTTACTACTTAAAAGCTTAAATTATTTTACCGTCTTTCGAAAATAGAAGTAAAATTTCTGAGTTTACGCTTAACAAACTCTGTATTTGTGTACATGTGTATTATATTGTATAATACAATAGTTGAAAAAGTGCCTTCTTTTAGCATTTAGGCGAAATAGCCCGTGAGCTTACTTAATTAACTAGAGTTCAAAAAAAATTATAGTTATTTTAGAGTTTGAGCATAAGCTGATAATTATTACAATCAGAAAGGTAAAGTATGTGTGTGACATGCGTATATGTTACTAAAAATCTGTATCTACAAGATGTATATCTTTAATTAATCATACATCAAGTTCCGAGTGTTATTATTAGATAAGAGAATGATTACATTGACATCTGTCTGCGGTGTATCAAAGTACGTCATTTGGGTAATAATTTGTTTTATCTGTAAACAGGGCTGGGCCACAGTGTAAACAAATGTAAACACCGATATCGGTATTTTTCTACGACGTCAATAATTTGCTTGGAAATAAACAAATCAGTAAACATTTGAAGAGTACTTCAAGTGGGAACGGCATCACTGTGTATGCAGCTATGTCGCTGATATATCTGCGCAATCGCTTTTCTACATAAAAACTATTTCAAATATTTTATCACTACCTTTTATGATAAATTGAAAATAAAAAGCATTACTTAAAGAAAAGCTTAAAATTGAGCTTATTTCTACAGTGCATTGTCACCCAAAGTAATCACAAAAAAACACCCATATAAAATTGTATACAAAATTTCAACAAATGAAAATAAAAGTGTGTTAGTATACCTGGTATGTTAGCAGGATTGTGTCGATATTTTATATTTGCATACATCACGCGGGTCCAAAGTGAAACATGCCCTTGAATTAGCCCTATGTTCTCTTAACATACCCTATTTTTGAGTGTACAGTTATGATACGGCAAGACAACGTCTGCCGGGTCCGCTGGTTATATTTTCTATCGTTCGCTTGCTTCAAAGTAACCATGTACGAGAAAAGAGAACCATAACAACTCAATTTGCTCAGTTAAATATAACAACTCAATTTGCTCAGTTAAATATCTACACAGTAGGCGGTGATTATAGTCAAGTGTTACCAAACTGTACTAAATCATACTGCGTAGCTGTCACTTTATATGGTTCAAGCTTCGTCGTGGCGGTGGGGCTCACTAGGTGATAGCCTACAGTGACTTCACATCTGGGGCACAGCCAATTGAATTGAGGGGGCTGCTCTTTGTACCTCTCTTATAAGAAGAGGGGATTAAAAACAGGAGGACAAGGCGCTTTTGCGCGCGGAGCTTGGAGAATGGGATCACCCCTTTACACTGTCCCAGTTTTTGAGGTTGTTCAGTTGTAGGGTGGGGCAAACGCTCTGTGGAGGTGGCGCCGGTCCCCTATAGGACTAACTAATCGTCGATCTGACAACTAACAGTGTCTATCAGGGCACCAAATATTTGACGTCGTGCCGGCCTGAGTAAGTTATCCTTTTTTTTTTTGTTGACGCGGGGAAACGCATTTACGCGCCTTCACTGGCCCTGGGTGGGGCCCAGTGGTGCGTAGGGCTCGCGGCACATTATATAGTGACGAATACCAACAAAGATCACCGCGAGTGACACCAGTGCCGCCTTTGGTGAGGTGCCCCGGAAAAGCAAATCATCAGGGCAACTCGACGGCAAGTCAGCCCCCGAATGGACCGACGCCACCTCCACAGACGGCGTTCTCCTGCACCACGGGACAACCCCACCGACTTTGGGACAGTGCAACGGGGTGAGGTTCCTATCCTCGTCCCTTGCCCCGTGCGCAAAACCGCCGCCACTTTTTTCTTTTGTCCCCTCTTCTTATAAGAGGAGGAGGGGTACCAAGAGCCGCCACCTCCTCGGTTCAAATGGCTTCGCCCGAGGTGTCTCGGATCACTATCACCCAGGCTACTGAGCCCCACCGCTACGACAAGGCTTGAACCATGGTGGGGTGAGTAGGTTATCCTGCAGTAATGCATTGTAGCCCAAATATTTTAGCCATTGCACAATCTCTGACCGAGCTGATAGTAATTTTTAAAATATCAAACATTGTCGTGAAACCATGGTAGTTGTGAGCCGAGCATTGAATGTTCGACGTGAGCTAGGGTCGTCAATATCACGAATTTCCGAAACAAGCACTATTGGTGTATAGGGATTAGGGTGACCTACCAGTTGGAATTGTCCGGACTTATTTTGCTAATTGGTTTTTATAGGATTTATTTTCTCTACTTTTAAATAATGAATACAATCCAGTTATCCTTACCCCCTATTCTATAAAAAAAATGTATGTAATTATGATGAGGTGGGCTTAAATGTATAAGGAAGAGACCGTAAATCTTGTGGTCAAATGTTGTCAGCTTGAAAAAGTACAGTTCAAAATTAGAAAAGAAATGACATTATAAACCCAATTATGTGTGTCAGCTCCGTCACGCAAATTGTGTTTACTCGAACGAGCACGATTCTGATGGCGCGTAAGAGACGTAAAACCAGTACACGTGATTAGAAAATATACATTTTTTAATAATTTCTCTTCATACTGTGGGCTCCAATCGATTCTTAAGGAGTAAACTCGCATGTGTGAATGTTAAATCCGGCACAACTGTTATCAGTGTCTCTGACTCCGCGATAGGGAGGCGTGGCGCGGAAATCCGCATGCAATGATAAGATTAAAATGTATTCGGTAAGGCCAGGAAAAAGTATTGGCACAAACGATTTAAGCTCATTTCCATTTTAGTCTTTTTCCTTTTAATGTTATTGTTAATACAATCCATATCTATCACCTGGGTAGAATCTATCCCAAGAAGTCATTCAGGATAAAAAGTGAAATTATGTCATTCTAGATCTGTAATTTGCCAAATCGTTCCAGTAATTTGTGTGCAAAAGAATAAGAGACAGAATTATTAGTACTTTATGATAAATGGTAACCCTACATGGAACGTTGCCAAGAAAGTCCAATAAAGGCGAAATCCGTTTTGCTTTCAAACATGAAACGCGATTGTTTCAAAACTGAATGTCGCTTTTTCATTAGTCTTTTATTTACGAACGCCAAATCCCACAGCACATTAACGTCTCCAGAATATACGCTCTTATGCGACAGCGAGTAATGTCTTATCTTTAGCAGGTAGGATAATACAATGTGTTTATGGACTACCTTTTCGCCCGCACCCTCTCGATTGTCATATATCTAGAGAGATGTCATATATCTATTGGTAGAGACCAAAATAGATGT
>JAFELO010000982.1:198253-211418 GCA_017140195.1 Eumaeus atala
TCAAGAAGTCACTAGATGCCCATAAACTTTGGAACAGTATTACCTGAGCGAGAGGCAATTCTCCGGTCGCACAGGTCAATTAGGGTGCAATGCAGCATGGCGCCGAACGAGAAGTTGGATTGATGCGGTTACCTTTTTTATCCTTTCCCATCAGATGAGCCATTCGGCTCCACATATATGCAAGAAACGCGACGTCATAACAAACGTCACGCCAGTTCATTTCAAATAATTTCACTACAATTACTTTATCAACTTCAATAGGGGACATTGTCATGACCAACAGTCGTTTATCCGTTTTGTCGTGAACACAATATACAAATAGCAATTGTGAACATTTGCAGTGTTAGTAAGTCTAGATTAACCAGCTACACTTCAGTGAGTTCCGCCACACCTTACCAACAATGTCCTTCGTCTACAATACCAGTTAACAATCTAATCACACCAATATTAAATGTGAAAGTTTGTGAGTTTATTTCTTGCTCCAGCAATTAAATTTCATAATGCTAAACAAGGATTATTTATCCTAGTCCTGCCTTATGAAGTTGCAAGTACGAGGCAGGGCAAATGAATACTTTTTTCCGGAAAAATATCCAATTACTAAAGTTAAGGTTAGTTTGTGTCATGTAACAACTTCCTTTTAGACGAAGTTTAAGGCAGCCATGTCTGTATAGACTATACATATGTAAAAAGTACCTTCACGCCTATTATCCCCGAAGAGGTAGGCAGAGGTGAGTCTATACACATGTGTAGCACACATAGTGCACAAATGTGTGCACAGACACCAGTTCTCTCACTTTTTCCCTATTTTTTCCCTATTCCGAAGCAAAAAACAGATACAAGAACAACAGCTTAATGTCCTCCCAGAGACACATAATTACTTGGTTTATTCAGTTTACTTTTCATAATAATATCATAGCCATAAGCCGTTAGGAAAACAAAAATTTGGTCGACAATTCACAAGGCGGGAAGACAATCTCCGTGCAGTAGCTGGTCGGAGCAGTGGACCGATAAGAGCTGATAACGATGATGATGAAGCCGTTACATGTTTAACGTTGAAAACGTAATCCCACTGCTGCCGGTTAACCTTATATAAATACGGCAATATGACGAACACCCTGCTGTTGCTAGTCGCATCCAAACTGTACTTATTTATTCTTAAAGCTACAATTATTTTTATAACTTAGTACACAACAAACAGCATGTTTAACTTTCACACTTGTCCTCATCCATCGTTATTACACTACGTTATTATACATTAAGCACGGCTTTGTCTCTTAACGATCACGCGAATAGATAAAAAAAGGTTTTGTGCTGTAATGACGGAGAACATCTTCGACGTTGTTAGGGAAATTACTGGCAAATGTTTAACTTCAAAACCCATTTGATGGATGAATGGTGAGCCCATCAAAAGAGCCGATAGGATAATGATACTTTATTTTGGTGTCGTGAAAAATAGCGAGATATTTCCGTCGTAAATCTTATTTGTCATATGATCTTTACACATAGCTGGTATTATGTGTAACCACTTAATTTTTTTTATTAGTAGGATTAACAATCATACTAGTGTTATAAATACGAAAAGTTGGTTTTCTTTTAGGGAAAACCTTATATTGGAATAGATTTGGCTGAAATTATACACAGATATAGATTTACAAACTGGTCTAACAAAAAAACTGTAGTCTGTGAATCGGTTTACGGAAAATATAATTTTAGCTGATAACGGTTCTCGAATTGATCTGTGAACGCATCGCCCTATGGATGGACTACGGAGTGAATGAGATGAGTTGCAACGCTCTCACGCTCGCAAGATCCGCCCATTCGGAACATAACTATAACCCGGAACGTTACATGTCATACATACGTGCATGCAGCTAGCGTTATCGGATCATGTTATGAAAGTTGTCATAATACAATGGTACCGATGACAAATTTTACATGATGACATTGCAACCTCAAATAGAATTGAAATATCAATTTTGATATTTCGGGTAGCGATAGTTTCAAGCCAGGCTAACCCTTCGTTATTATAGGATGGATACCTTTCATACAATGAGCTACAACTCCTCTGTGTACGGATGATCAAAGACATGTAATAGGCCTACCCCCTTTCACGGTCACTGTGGGGACGTCCGACGCAGATTGAGAACATTAAACGTAATTGACGTCACTCGGATATCGATTTAATACCCAGTCTCTTCATCAATAATTCGTCAGAAAAATTGAAATTAGAGTTACTTCCCATAAGGGCAGTCCTCCAATAAATCCTGCAATTACAAAATAACAGAAATTGGGACTGCTAACAGCTAAATAACCTTCGATATAATCTGTTACTTTTATTGTAATTAACTTTTGCGTAAACTTAACAAATCATCAATATTTTTTTCAGTTCCATTAGCATGCCATTCGTAAGTTCATAGTTTAGGGCACACGATAATAAAATAAAAACAATTTAAAACATTTGTTCTGCTATAACATTATGATGAATATCGCGAAACGCGACGTGTTTTAAATTATTATATTATGTTTCATATTTGTGTGATCGGAATGTGTTGATTAGGTGTAAAAATCCGTCCCCGCCATGGGTCAAGCTTTGTCGTGGCGGTGGGGCTTAGTATTCTAGGGTGAACCCAAGCGAAGCCAATTGAACCGAGGTGGATCTTTGCACCCCTCTTATAAGAAGAGGGGACTAAAGACCAGGAGGAGGAATCGCTCACGGTACCCCTCTTGTAAGAAGAGGGACCAAAAGAGCAGCAGGAGGAGGCGCTCTTGCGCACGGGGCAAAGGGCGAGGATGGGAACCTCACCCCATTGCACTGTCCCAAAGTCTGTGGGGTTGTCCTGTAGTGCGGTGCAACCCCATCTGTGGAGGTGGAGTTGGTCCCTTCGGGAGCTGACGTGCCCTGAAGATTTGTGGTACCGGGGCATCTCATCAAGGGCGGCAATGATGGCACTTGCGGTGGTTTTTGTGAGTATTCGGCACTATCATGTGCCGCCACCATACACCACTGGACCCCACCCAGGGCCAGTGAAGGACCGTAAATGCGTTCCTCCGCGACACCAAAACAAAAGGTACACAAATCCATAAAAATATTTTACTTTTTTGGGACAATTTATGCGCCCTCCGTGTCTCCGTGCATTTACCTGAATTTTTATTCGTATGTCGAAAATGACAATAAAATAATAAATGTACTAGAACTATCTTGTTTAGCGATTATTTTTCTATACTTTTAATGTATACGACCTGTTATGTTTTAATGTATATAAAGCTCATACATAGAGCTTAATTTCATTTTTCACCAACATCCAAAAATATTCACCCATATAACTAACCAAGGTAACTTTACCAATAAAACAAATGGTACTGGTGAGGCGAAGCCTTTCCGAAGTGGTCTAGTAGTGTAACCAATAAGCTACATCAGTAATGCATTTGATAACCCTTATAGTATTACTGATGTTAAGTCTTCAACAACTGTTACTCTTAGTCAACGGTTCAACACTCACCACAAAATTCTGACACAAAATAATTCGATTTTATAAGGAAAAAAATAATTTAAGCACTAAATTAATAATATTGCCACATGACGATTACGCGTGAAAATGTGTATACGTGAATATATTTGTTCATCAGTTTTATTTTAACATGTATTCAGAATATATCATTTACAATACATTTATTACAAAATAACAAAAATATTTTGTCATAAAACAATGTATTAAAGAGCTACAACAAACCACTAGTTTGTTGTAGCTCTAAGATTAACGCCCTGCTATCCTGGTATTCAGAATTACAGAGCATGCTAAGTGGCTCGTAGTGGCCTAACTACAGTGGCATTTCGGCTAATTGCCACTGCCCCTTAGGGCCAAGGTCTCATCCGATTCGAAGATTTGCCACGAACTTCTTACGAATTTTCAGCGCTGTGTCGGGTCGCTTAATCGTCAGATAGAATTTACAAAAGAAATTATGTACCATAAACAATATTTAGTAACTAATTTTAAAGCCATATAAACTAAATTGTAATGTTTATTCAAAGTTGAAGATGCTTCGGCCCTTACGATCCACCTCTAACACAAAATAGTATTAAGCAGGATATTATATGTTAACGTTAATTTCATAACCCTACGACGTTCACTGACTGCTGCAACGGTTTCTAAACACGTAAGGTAAACTTTCTCACACATCATTTACACTTCACACAAATAGATACTAAAAATGACTTCATTTTGCTTTTTTTTTTCAAGTTAAAAATGTTTTTGAAATCTACTTACATTTCAGTGCAGCTTTATAACATTAGTACCGATATAAAAACATTACCTGAGCTATTCCAATGTTATATCACAACAGTGAAAATGACATCTTTTCAGCCACGTTGAAGTTCTATACTCATATTTCTATCTTTGGCTCAATTAAATAATCTCCTTTTTGTTCTTTTTGTCCTGAGAAATATTAGGCCAAAACATAAGCTACACACAAAAACTATGTGATGTGAGATCATAATTTTATGAATCGTTGACACATTCACATCAACCTTAACTAAATAATGAATACGCTTTCTCTAACAAAGGCTAAAAGGTTGATGTATCCGCGTCTAATCCAGACCGACCGCTGGGCATAAATTATGTCCATCCAATTAGGCCTTCAAATAAGACCGTGCCTTAAATGTCTCGTTAAGTGCGTGCTAAACCTAATTACCGGCTAATGGCATTACGTCATAAGTTACTATGTACTAGAAGACTGGACTTACACCCACAAAGGGACAAACCATGTCGTCGCCTTTCGTGCGGTTTGTGACTTTACAATAACCCATTCTGGGCGAGGAGGGAATAGATGTTGTCGTGTGCCTAACCATTATTGCCTATAAGCGTCGGTAGTCATAACAAGTCCCCGCGTGCTCGTTTGCGATCCTTATATTATAAAAAGTTACAGCACACTAAAGACTAAGCTAGACGCACAGTATTTTGCTTTAAACATCCAAATAGCATCTCGAATCTTCGCTAAGTATAAAAAAGTCGATAGATTTGAATTTTATTACGTTGCTCGTTCTCGCTTAAAGAAGACAGATATGCGAATCGGTCTGGAATTTAATTCCGTTTAACAATGTTATCTTGTTGACAATATCACTGGATGTTATTCTGCTCAAGACATGCATCTTAAAATTTATTTAGTAAATAATATCATGACTATTGCAAGTTTATTTAGCGCTGGTCTTTTGATATAAATGTTAGTCATTTACATTTAGCTTCAGTATGTTACAATGGTGTCATTTGCGTTATAATACAATTAATTATTGGAACATTGACATGACTAAACATATATTTATAGTATCATTTGGCTTTACAACATTAAATGATATCTCTGAAATATATTGAACTACATATTATATATTATTAAGAATAATATAAAATAATCTTAACCAATCTTAAGTCAAGCCTTAAAAATACAACTAAGAAGATTTTCTTAGTCTTCAGACACTGAAGGGTTTCAACTTTATGACTTGAGTTTCGTAAATGTCGCACTCGATAACACTAATCAGTCTAATCGAGTGTCCCCAAAAGTTTGGAAATATACTACCCAGTATGTCGTCCTTATCATCAGCTCTTATCCGTCCATTGCTTGGACTCTTTTAAGGAACACCGGCATCCATTACCGACCGACTGGTTCTTTCTATAGCATAAGAGGGCAAACATGCAGTCTTATCACAGGAGAGAAAGAGCAAGTATGTTTGACCACATCTAACCGGGGTTAGTAGAGAACATCACCATAGTTCAAGCGATGTCGTGGCGGTGGGACTCAGTAGTCTGAAGTGTACCCTAACAACTTGGGCGTAGCCAATTAATCCGAGGGGTCTGCTCTTTGTACCCCTCATATAAGAAGAGAGGACTAAAGGGGAGCAGGAAGAGGCACTTTTGCGCACGGGACAAGAGGCGAGGATGGAAACCTCACCCATTGTACTGTTACAAAGTTGGTGGAGTTGTCCTGTGTTGCGGGGCAACCCTTCTGTGGAGGACGCGTCGACCACCCCTTAGGGGACGGAGTAGCCGTCGAGGTGCCCTGACGATTTGTTGTCCCGGGGCATCTCACTAAAGGTGGCACTGATGACAGTGGTGGTGTTTCTTATGGACATTTGGCACTGCAACGTCCCGCGAGCCCCACACACCACTGGACCCCACCCAGGGCCGGTGAGAACGCGTAATTACATTTCCCCGTATCTCCAAAAGTTTGGTAAATTACCGCTTAGGTGGCTTTACCGCTACCGCTAAAGTAATTTGGTAGCATAAGGATGGGTTATTAACAATTTCATACTAATGGCCCCATCCTAATCGTCACCTCTCCACCAGCTTGCTTAACTTTCGGTTACGTTAACATCCTTTACTATTCAATCGCCATTAATTATGTATTTAAAGCAATCGAATTTGTAGGACGGCGTAATGTTCTGCGTGACATTATTAATGCAACAATAATTGTTCAATATCTTCAATGAAATAATGACAAATAATTATATAACCTGCATTATTAATCATTGCGTTGCACATTACGCTCACAAAACAGGTCATCGTCAAGATAATAACAATTGATGACACACTAACAATATAACTAACTTTTTTTTACGATGGGGATTTTATAATTAGAGCATTTAAACAATCGTACCGATTACAAGTGATTGCCAATGCCCACAAGTATCTAGAGGGTGTAATCACCTTTTATTTATTTAATTTGTTGATGCGGAGAAACACATTTACGAGCCTTCCCCGGCTCTGACTGGGGTCTAGCGGTGTGTGGGGCTCGGTACACATTATAGTGCCGAATATCCACAGAAAACACCGCGAGTGCCATCAGTGCCATCTTTGGTGAGGTGACCCGGAACAACAAATCATGAGGTTACCTCGACGCCTAGTCAGTCCACTCTACCTTGATACAGTGCAATGGTCTGAAGTTTCCATCCTCGCCCCGTGCGCAAGAGCTTCTCCTCCTTCCGCTCTTTAGTCCCATCTTCTTATAAAAGGGGTGCCAAGAGAGGCTCCTTCACCTGATTTTTAGACCTCTCTTCTTATAAGTGAGATGGGTACAAAGAGCAGTCTTCACGTTTCAAGGTCCGCCCAAGGTGACAGAGTTCACCCCGGACTACTGAGCCCCATCGCCACGACTACTGTACAACGGTGGGGACAAGGTTTAAAATACCTCTACACGTGCCAGTATGTAGGACCGACTTGTAAATCAGGGCGATTCAACAAAAAACCAGACCGTTCGGCCCCTCCTACTGATTTTCTGTCGAATCGTGTCGTCTACAGACGCTATTAGGGATGATAAGCAATAATTGGTTATGTACATATTTTTTTTCATCCTCGTACTACTTTCCAACTACGCACCCTTAGGGATGGAGTTTCGTAAAATTTATTCTAAGTGGATGTCTGCACCAAAAAGGAATTTTAAGTTTCCATGTTTTATAGTGTCTGAGATTACGTGGTTAATGAGTAAGTGGTATTTCGCTTTTACTTAAATAGAAAATATCGTAGCATGTAAAATGTAAACTATCGGCACCATAGTCTACCACCAGAAAATACAGGTGCAATTGTTTAACCATAATACGAAATCGCTAGGCTTCACGCCGATGTTATGTGAGAGGATCAGAAAAGTACAACTTCACTTTTGCAGAATACAAAGTTATCGTTTTTCTTGTTTTGTAGTAGTCTTGTTCTTTGTTTTGACGACTACCGGTGCCCATAGACACCAGCATTATTGTTGTAATGCAGACGCCCTCCTTTCCTCCCCCCCTTCCCAATGGTCCAGTTTGTGAAACTCGAAACTTTATGTGTTCTCCGTTTGTTACATTTTTTCGTCGAATCGGAAGTACTTACTTCGTTCAATGAAACACGTGTGAAGTTGATTTTGTTTATTTCTACTGGCGCTAGTGTCGCGTATCGGGTCGCCCTCACGAACCCGCCCGAAGATGAATTTAATAAACATATTTTGTGCTCGTTGGCAAATATCCTGAATGAAGCATAATGCCTTTAGTACATCAACAACGGCCTCCTCCTGCTCGGAGAAGGATGGATAATTAAATATATGCTCTGATCTTGTGTGTGTAGGTGGAATGTTATTAAATATATGCTCTGATCTTGTGTGTGTTGGTGGAATGTTATTAAATATATGCTCTGATCTTGTATGTGTAGGTGGAATGTTATTAAATATATGCTCTGATCTTGTGTGTGTAGGTGGAATGTTATTAAATATATGCTCTGATCTTGTGTGTGTAGGTGGAATGTTATTAAATCAAGAACCCTTCCAACGAGGATGGTTTAGTCCATAATAATTACATACGATCTAAACTAATCTCCTAGATTCTAAAAGATATTCTAGAATCTAACATTCTTGGACTCAGTTTTAATGCACGTTGTTCTTTGATCACACCCATAAGCCAAGGCCGCAGATCCGCATAGCCGTACATGTTCAACAACCCATCCCCCCTACCTCAAACACAGCAGAAAGACAAAGACACAGTCTGATGGTGAAGGGGTGTACACCTCCCTCCCCTCCAGTGATGATCCTCACCATAAGCTAAAGGTTACCACTGCTGCGCGCGATCTGCCCCAGACGCCAGAGTCAGAGGAAAAGGAACCACGCGGTCCCTCTGACCATGATAACAATAATTAAATTAGCTGTTAGAAACACTCTCATATCGGGAGGAGTCTCGCCCATCTGCGGGAGAGAGGCGGGCCAGTCCCTCGTCGCCAGACGATCACTCAGAGCAATGTAGTAGATACATACAATATAGTAGATGAAGCTGTAGTGGGCTTCTCTTCGCTTGCACAGTAATGAGTTCAGGTCCGGAAAAAAACGTAGTTAATAAACGCAAACACATGTCATCACTTGAAATCAACACAGATGTAAAAGGTTTATTGCGAGCCCACCCGACACAAGGACCATTTCGCGAGAAACGAGTGCCCACTAGAGTAGAACCCTTCAAGGGCTCTTATGTCTTAACCGATAAGAATAACATTCCGATATGTCGTACACATAGCTTTACTTTGTAATGTATTGAATTGCGGTAAGAAACACTAAAACCATGCACATAAGCACCTTTAGAGGCCAAAACCTCTTTCAATAAACGCCAAGGCAACTGTTTTGTACCAGCTCCATGTCTCACTATTATTCCGATTTTTAGCAGACTTAGTCATCACTGCGTCTAGACTTTGTTGCTTAGGTTTTATCCGAAACAGTAATATCTCATTTAACTTCTGGCAATAAAATATTACTTTTAACATTAGACCTTGGAGACAATTACCTGCACTTATCTTGTTGTAAAACACAGTTCCTAAAATCTGTCTGTGTGTGATCGATTTTCTCAAAATGTACGCAACGCACGCACACGGTATGTGGATAAAATTTACGTTACCACTACCATTCTCTCAAACTGCACTAAACATTATATAAAAAGCCGGCCAAGCGCGAGTTGGGACTCGTGCACGCAGGGTTCCATACCATTATCTACATAGAAAACGGCAAGGCCCTTAAATAATTAATTTATTATTCCATTTTAAGTATTTGTATTAGTAACCGGCGACAAAAATAAAATTTCAATTGTGTAGTTACCACGATATACAAACAGACAACGGAGTATTAGTAATAGAGTCCTGTTTTACCCCTTAGGTTGCGGAATCCTAAAAATATACCTTTTCCAGTCGAAATGGACCCACTACGATGCGAGGCAAGAAAAAACAGGCTCAATCTATCAGACTTAACTTCAATCTTACTGCATTAACTTCATGTTGGTTACTAGGAAAATATAAATAAAAACAAGTCATTACCATTAGCTGCAAGTCAAGTACCTACACAAAGAACATTATGTAGTATCGCTCAGGTACTTTGTCACGTACCTTCCTTGTACATTGTAACTAGGAATGTATTATAATTTATAGGGCCCGGCAAGCAATGGCTTTTTATATGTTATTCATGAGACAGGTGTAAAAACAGAAACAAAGCGACAAGTCGACTATTCCAACACCAACCGATCTAGTTTACATACATTTAGATTTTTGCCCACAAACACGGGATTAGATAATTGCAGCTCATTATTTAGGCTACTGAGCATTGTAGGAGCCTTTTTGCTACAGGTTTATGTTGCAAAATTAGAAATATTAGTGAGGACTTACAGATATATCAATCACAAAAAAAGCTAATCGCCTTCTAACATAATTTGTCTATGGATTTATGTAAAAAAAAACTGAATGTTATAGACCTAATGTGTTAGACATTATCACTATTAAACATAATTAATTAGTGCATTTCATAACACATGAGTGCAAGTGTGCGTGCCAAAGTGAGTAATACATCATTTTCACATTTCATTATTATAATGTGTTTTTGTATTGCGACATAAACGTGCAATCGGAGCCTTCATGAAAAAAAGATCGGAGCCTTTTTACGTCTAGCGGCGCCCATGACCTTCCCGCATGGTTAATATGCCGATGTGCCTTTCCTGCTCCCCTCCAATGGATCATTGTATCATAATATTTTTGGTATAATAACTTTATACACATTTCATCTATACTATAGTGTTCACTGACCTTTCTGTTATATGTTTTTATTAAAGAAAGCTTGAACTGACTTCGAGACGCATAATTAAAAAAAATGTAGTATAAGGGTACAAACGAGTAACCTGAGCCTTCTTACGAATACCGACGCCCATGAACATCAGCATAATTACTATGCCCATGCGTTGCCCTCCTTTTTACCCCGCCCCCAATGGACCATCACTGACAAACCGCACGAAACGCGATACTGAAGATGTTATCCGGTCCAACATCCGTAACACAAAAAAAGCAAAACACTAGTTCGACTATTACAGAATTTCGAGACGGTTCTGTAATATTTGAGGCACGAACTTGTTGAGCATAAATCTTGCCTTATCACAAATTGTATCTCTGTAGCAAATGCTAAAATTGTTTGTACACTGTTCCTAGTCTCTGGGTAACACACTTGGCTTTGGACTACGGTTCGCCAAACTAATCTTATAAGCGTGTTATGTAAATTCTCCACACTAACGTGATCCAATTTAATGTTCTAGCGCTATTTACATTTTCATATAGGATGGCAGTGAATGATGCTAGATCTTAACTGGTGATATTAGTGTAATGCAATAGGACCGGGGAGGGGACAAGGGCATATATCTCGCTTATATAATAAAAGTCACTGTCCTACTGTCACGTTTTGAATGGTTTGTAAAAGTCCGGCTGGCCCGTTAAGGGGATGGAGTCAAGGAGTGCTTTTATGCTGTGAAAGCGAAGAAGGTTTGGACTTGGGGTGAAGGATGGGAGGGTTGCATCCCGCTATTGAGTTGTAATAGCTAACTTAACTATTACCACGGCGGGAGGGTCCTCAAGTTCACTCAACCTGTAACTGTCGATGGGGACAGATCACACACGAATGGCGATTGGCTCATAGAAAGGTTCATGAGCGGAGGACGTCACCCTTGGAGTGCGTGTGTGTTTGTTTATAGAAGTTGTTAGTACCAAGAAACTACGGCAGCGTAACAGATGAGACTTTCAAATTTAAATGTTACGCTGCATGGCAGCCGAATTCCTCGCATGACACCGGCGTAAAGTAACAGCTATGCCGTCGCGCTTCATACGATTTGTGAATAGCCGCGGTAGTGGTCGTCAAGCTCACGTCTCTGAGTTGTCGTCTGCCCCCACGATACAAAAAAAACTTGAACTTACACGAACACGTGAAGTAATGCGTACCTTTTTTTGGATCCATATTGAATTTTTTCCTGCCTATGCTCATCTGTTTGGCCTTGCTGTTCTGTTTGCACTCCTCCTGGCCGTCGAGAGCCTCCAGCTCCGCGACCACTTCACCGAGCTCATCTTTAAGTTGCTGCAACAAGGGAGAAACACGTTGAATGTGTGATCCAACACTATATTCATACAAATTTCCAGTGGCACTTAGTTTGTAAATTTGATTTGGTTATTGCTGCTGGATAATACTAAATAAAAATACATTAAGTTGAAGAAGGAAAAAGAGTAACTGCTGATTATTACCAGTCAGTTTTCCTGTGTCCTTTTCAGTGGAACCTCGATACACATGACGAAATTGTAGCAACATGACCATGATTCATTTGTGCAGTATAACATTCCTTAACAAAAAAATCACACTGACATCACTGAGATCCTCCTTTTTAGAGGTCCGAAACGAAATGAATTATATTTTTCTTTTCTGGTACGGACCCTTCACAGGCGAGTCCAACCCGATCTTGGCCGATTTATAAGCATAAAACGCTAAATTCGACGGTGGAATGCGGCTATTTTAATTATTCTAGGTCAATAAAGCTGTCCATGAAATATGCTGTTCAACACACGCACACACGCACGCACGCACGCACACATATTTCAGTGACACACGGACTAATGAATTCGAAAAAGCATCAGAGGCTAAATCTAGTATAAAATATGTTTAACCTGGTAACGTTAAAAGCGATGGCTGACCGAATATTCCACGACTATAAACAAAATTCCCTTTGGTGTTCCATTGAGCATGACGTCGTTAAACCATCATTAACGTCACAAAGTTTTGACTACCCACCCCAATATAAAAACATAATGTATGTGTACATAAAAGGCTAGAAACTATGGTAGACAACTGACGCCTTCATGATATATTATATAGTATAAATAGGTTCAAATTCTAATAAGCAGCTGTTTAGCTTGAAACGAACCATATTAGTAACTTGTAAGCCTTGGAGTTGGGCCAGCACGACCGGAGAGGTGCCTCTCGCCCACATACCACACACCGCCACCAAGTAACAGCTATGCTTTTGCGTTTCGTGCGATTTGCCATTTTACGGTGGTCCATTGTAGGCGAGGAGAGAAGAGGAGAAAAACGTATTATGAATCTATGCGGTTATTCATATGCGTCGATAGTCGCCAGAAGAGACGGCTCGTTCACTCTCTTGTTGTATAAAAAAAGGTAGGAATTTATGTCGATTAAAATTAGTGACTATTCACGGTGACCCGATTTTCATAGGCACACAGCCTTTGATGTAATATTAGGATCGCCTCGTTGCTAAGCTGCGTTTATAGACATTTCCACAATGAGAGAAGATTTAGACGTGCCGCCGGGTTGAGATTTTCACCTCATTTCAGATAGTTTTTTTATAGAGTAGAGGGGGGGG
>JAFELO010000982.1:211479-263979 GCA_017140195.1 Eumaeus atala
GCCCCCCCCCCCCAATGAGCCACCGGCTTCTCACAAACTGCACGAAACGCGACTCTGAAGATATCATTTTATGGCGGTATTATGTGAGCGAGAGGAACATCACCGGTCGTGCCGGGCAATACGTTGCATAGGAGTGTAGTGTCATGTGCATTATGCATGGCACTACCTCCACCTATGCAGCATGGCACTACCTCTTCCTAACCTAACTTTTCTTTTAATGTAAGTTACACTCTCCGGGCCGTGCCGATTCCATTCAGGCACTCGACAATCCGTACAAAATTCTAACAGGTAGACAATCAAATGTATTTCATACAAAACATTCTATATTGCTTACAAAATCAAAGAACCTAACGTCTTTTGTTAGCAGAGAATACCCCGTACCGATGCAATCACTTTTTTTTTCCGTGGACCATCCCACACTACAATAGAGATATCACAAAGCGAATTTTTGCATTCACCAGCAGCAAGTTAGTGTAGCTGAAAATACTAGCTGTGCTTGGACTAATAATAGTAACGCGGAGGCATTCTTCAAAGTTAGACCTATTTTGTAACAAAATAGGTCTAACTTTGAAGAATGCCTCCGATGCACAAAACTGTACAAACAAGTCTGGTATTTGAAGTTTTATATTTTAATAGCTTAGCCTAGCAATGTACTCATTATGGTCACAGCTAGTTTTCCCAGATGCTCGCTAGATGATTCCAGTGAGTTGTAATTACTACGTAATAACGGTTCAATGGATGATTCGATAGGCTTTTGGCGCTGCGCAACCCGCCTGTCTGCGCATGCGTAGTTAAAAAAAACATTTGTGGGAAATATATCTATTTCTGTCGTAGCTATTCCCTAGTAAGTACTATGAGCGAGGTATCGCGCCCGCCTAGTTTGGCTGCAACGCCGCATAGCATCAGAACCTTTTACTTAAATACCTAAGATATTCATGTTTAATCCGTCTACTGCAGAGCTTTTGCATCTTGTTAATAAAAGTCCACACACGACAGTTAAATACGTCACCGACTGCAAGAGGATCAGTAGAACACTTTATTAGGAAGAGATAGTGCCATGCTGCATAGGATAGTTTCATGCATGGTACATGACACTACATCCTCCTATGCAACGGAATTCGGCCGGCACGACCAATGAAGTACCTCTCGCTCATTTGATACCGGCATAAAGTGACAGAGTCGCTGTCGCGTTTCGTGCGGTTTGTGAGTAGCCGGTGGCCCATTAGGAGGATAATAGGGTGTCATCCGATCATGCGAATTTCCATGGGCGACGTTTGCCATTATATATAAAAAAACACAATTCACTCGGAGCATGTTGTTACAGACTGTGATATTATCGTTTCACTTGTACTGCTCGAATGACTCATTAACCCATAATAATATTCTTAATATCTAAATAGTGACGCACTGAAGCGAGCACCAGTGATTGAATGCAATACATTTACATAAACCTACTTACATGTTGTAACCACCAACCGGCAGAAATGAGCGCTTGAGAAGGCTCATTATGGTATCAAGTTGAAATTGTTAAATAAAAAACACGTACCATACAATATGCTCAAGATATTATTTTGAAGTGACAGCAGAACTACGTAGTCTTAATTTTCATTACATCGAGTCTCAAATTCTAAGAAATATTTACTTCAATAACGAGAACAATATTAATATTTTTTCCTCGGGTGCAATTTACACCTCTATAATCTGTTACTTGCTCTAATAATAATAAATAAATCAAGTACACGGCCTTTGTCGATTTGTAGCGCAAATCAACCCCTCCCGTCAGAGGGGGGTGGTGAGGAGGCCGGCCTCCTCAGTTAAGCCAAACATTAAACGAGCTCAATTATTGTTATCCACGACACCGCAACTTTAACGGCATCGTGCGCGCGCCATCCCACTTGTGTGGAGACCGTTTCCCCCTTTTCGATCCCAATAATAATCACAATAGGGTAACGCCCACAATAAAATTCCGGTTTATCTCTTCCCATCTGCGGGAAAAGAGGGGGTCTGGCCCCCTATCGTCTCCCTACTACTTACCCCTAAACCTGAAGACACAAAAGTCATTCGTAGTCATTCGAACTGTTAAAGCTGGACAAGCGCCGCCAATCAGTAGTAGATCCCTCCGAAAAACTGTTATTTACCAAGACTGCGAAGTTCTAATACTAACGGCGAGATATATACCACTTTATTTCAAAAAAAACATTTTTGCAAATTCATCGTCGCCGACAGGCAGAATCAGCCCAGAGCCAGTTATTAAGATTATTTTATTGTCGTTATAGCTATGCTATTGTGTTTTTTGGTGATTGCCGAAGAATTGAACGATCAGGCGTTCCAACTATACATTTACCAACTGTACAATAAAAAGCTAATAGATATTAGTACATGCCAAAAACACATAACAAATGAATGCCACACTTAACAAATGAATGATACGCTAAAGTACGACATATTTGCACACCATAATGCGGCGTCAAAAGAACACAATGCTACGTAGCCGCCACGGTCTGGCAGGCTGGCTCTAACATCATTTGCGGTCGGCAACCTATTACCCCCAGGGTATACACTTCCTTGTCTAGACATACAATAACAACAAATACAATAACACATCTGAAAACATCTGAAATAAAAAAAATATGCTGAATATTTTAAAAAATACTTTGTTAACGCTTACGAATTTCAGTAAAAAGATTAAGTAAGGATGCTTGAATTAAATTTCAGTTTGTACACGCAAAAGTCGTCCATTGCTGGTCTTATGATTTATATAGTGATAATAATTGAACAATAATTAGTAGACCCCTCGTCAGCTGTCCTAGCTCAATTTCGTCGTAAACAATAAAGGTTTTAGCCTTGGCCGAAGTCCGAGCACATAAAACTAAAAACTCTCATTACCTTATAGCTCTCGGATCTTTTAGGTCTTGCTGAGGTCCCTTTAAGACCCGTAAACACAACTGCTCATTTTCTTCTTTGACGAGAACTTAGGTAATGATATTACAATAATAAGGCATCTAGTTGAATGTTAAAAAAGTAACAAAACCAAATATTAAAGAAACTAAATACTTTATGCAGCTCTAAAATTTCTCATTCCTAGGATACTTCGCGAAATTTAATAAACATGAGAAGTTTACCCCATTTTATGGCTGTGTGCCAGTTCTGTCCACTCCTTCCGCATTGCTTTGACAATCCATCCATTTAATGACATGATGGATGACTTTAAGGGCGCTTTATATAAAAATTATTGCATAGCTTTTATTGCATAGGTCCGAAAGACTTTTGTTGCCTAGTTCCTAGCGTGAAAATATATAACGATATTATTGTGCTATGAAAAAGTACTTTTACTGTCCTTTTAACTCATTACAGTAAACTAAACATTAATTTATACTGCGACGAACGAAACTCGAAATACGATTTCCCCTTGGAAGATTTTAAAACAACCTTGACAACCTAAAATCATCAGAAATGTTAAGTAATAAAAAATCCAAATTGGACCGTTCTAATCCTACATAATTCCAGTACAGAAAGTCTAATGACACTTATATGTAGCACTCAGATAACTTTCTACACACCTGTAGAAATATCGTAGAGCGAGGTCTAGTCGTTTCGATAGCGACTGCCTTAGCCTTTGAAGAAAATGTGTTAGAAGATTTAGGATGGTCAACCAGTATACCTATATTAAACTTTCGCAATTATAATATTAATAGGAAACGATACTGATGTATTAAGTTCACGGGAATGTTACTCATTACAATAAGGCTACTTTTACGGATTTTATCGCGTATTTTAATTCTTTAACTACAGAAACCATATTCACGGGTGGACTGATATTAATATTACCTATGAAATTAATTAAAAACATAAATTGCGTCAATACACTTAAGCCGTTAGTTGTATACATTTTTTACTGAACTACCTCCTTACAAAAATATTTGTTTACCTGACGATAAGTCGAAACCGGTCGTAAATGAAAATTGAAAAGTATATAAAGTTTATTTATTTATTCAGGTGTTAGCATGAATTTCCATCAAGATGTGACAATACATTCAATCAACTATGTGTATGTATGTTTGTGATTTTGTACGTATATCACTGAAAGTATTGATCGGACATCTTTTCTACTAGGCATGAGTCAACAGTTTTCACCGAGTGCGACTACCAGGGATATTAATGAGGAGTTGTAGTGTACAGACGTGCACTGTACATCGTGCCTTGTCTAGACTAGTTTTTCACCGAGCGCCGCAGGTGCCAGCAGAAATTTCTTTACCAAGAAATGTCGCTTAGAATTTCAACTATGTTGAAGAGACAGCTTTAAGACGGTGTAAAGAAGGAACAGAAATGACAAATTATATGAGAAAATAT
The DNA here is from genome assembly GCA_017140195.1 of Eumaeus atala. Classification (NCBI taxonomy): domain Eukaryota; kingdom Metazoa; phylum Arthropoda; class Insecta; order Lepidoptera; family Lycaenidae; genus Eumaeus; species Eumaeus atala. The sequence continues at coordinate 215,830 of JAFELO010000982.1, forward strand.
TTTCTTGACAGCCGATTGGCGCAGCATTAACGTAAGTGGCTTTTCGCACACATTACGCCAGAGGCCGCGGGTTCGAATTACGCCCAAGTCAGGTTAGATCTAAATTTAGTGCAATGGTCAATCAGACCTGACCTGGGTGCATTATGGTCTGTGGCCTTATCACACCACGTCAGCCTACCTGTGACTGCAAGTTGGTAAGTTGCATGAGATTTACAGAAGTCGTTTCGTCGTTTAATAGTACAGGTCCTTGTCCAACACCGGTTGTCTTAAAATGTTCCACCTACTATCAGCCAGAAGACGCAGTTTGCTACAGGAGACTTGAGGACACTTAGAGGTCATGTCCAGGCCGTGTCACGCGTACGGCGTAGCACGCGTAGCACGTCAGAGACAGTCATCTGTAAACTACAGAAGCTAAAATATGAAGGCCAAACGAAAAAAATGTCAACACAAATTGTTAAGAAATCCGTTACTATTGATTTCGGTATCAAACCTTTCACTGACAAAAGAGAATGCCAGTGTTAAAAGCAACAAATTTACTCGATATTACTTAGAACTAATCGGTGTTATGGAAGCCATCGTATGAGGCGTAAATAATTGAAAGTGTTATCGATATACACTCGTTTTAGAACAAATCAACACACTTCAATTAAATATAATTTACTGTGATGTATGTAATTGATTTATTAGTAGTATTATATGAATATTAATTTTATTAAGCTGCGTGTAAAGATGAAACTTGCTCCAAGCTTTAAAGTTAAAACTGGAGCGTGTCTACTGTCAAACGACATCGATTCTAATTCAGAAGTTTTTGTCTAATTTCATACAAAGAACAACAAGAGATAAACAGAGTTGTAGTGCATGACATAAATTGGGCAGGCACGACCAGAGAGGGACCTCTCGCTCACATAACACCGCCGTAAGTGACATCTTCAGAATCGCGTTGCGTGCGGTTTGTGAGTAGCCGATGGCCCATTGGCGGGGTTGGGCGCGAAAGAGGACAATGTATCGGCATAGTAATTATGTGGATGTTCATGGGCGTCGGATGTTCATGGATTTCTCGTTTGCCCCCTATTCTATAAAAGATAATCAGTAAAATAATCGCTTTGGGTTACGAGAAATTTGATAAGGAGGTCTTAAAACCTTTCTTTGACTTAACACTATCAGCGTATCGTAATTCAGGCATCTTTCTCGACGATATTAACATATTAAACACGAATACATACGCGACATAAATATATTTTGAGTCACGATTTGGGTTCTATTATCACTTTTCCGATCCCCTTTGTAATAACGTCTCTTTTTATCGAAAGGAACTGACGGCGTTGCTATCGCAATTGCGGTACACTTCGGCGGACCGGTGCTTGCTATCTTCTAGCTTGTGGAGACGTAATGACGTCCACAGTGACGTACTTGATCGCACTAGCCAAACTCTGCCTCCGAAACCTGTTCTTTTAACAACGAATATACTTAACACTTGAAATGTCGCTTGGAATAGCGCCGTTCGTTTATCACATTAGCGTGTGAATGTTATATTGGTGCTTGGATTTCTGTAACACGAACCCAATAACAAGCTGAATGTGTTTGTTCGAAGCGGAAACAAATCGTATTACCTCTCATCCGCACTTTCGCAGTACTATATTGAATTCCAAACACGTGTGAAACTGTCATGTGTGATAAGCAAGCGGTAGTGCTATTGCTGCATTGCTAAGACTAAGTAACGTGTCTTAAGTTTAACATCGGTACAAATAATCACAAATTGATCACCAATAAAAATCCACACAAATATGCGCATCCCCTAGCTATAATGGAGAGCGAACTGAGAAGGAAGGGTATGTAGTAAATAATCCACGCTTGCAAGTTCCAATGCAGTTTAAATTGAATATCAGACATTATCCAAAGGATTAGATCTTCATAGCAGACAGTGTAGCGCGGACAAACGTTGTAAACTCAGTCGCAGACGCTCAATCAGTAGATAGTCTAGACGCGGCCGGTGTACCGTTGCTACATAAACACATACAGTGCGGAAACTTTGCTATCTCTTAATGCACACATATAACAATTTTCTTTTTTATTTCACTAAGAAATAAAAAAAAATTATACAAGGTTCTCGGCATGAAAAAAAAAAAAGGACAAAAATCGTGAAAAATAATAACGTTGAGGGTAACGTTTTATAGCGCAACACCTATTACGGGTAATAGATATAAATATTGCGCTGTGAAACGTTCGCCTGGATAAAGCGCACCCTTCATTTCAGAATTTTATTCGCTTCGAACATAATTATGTAAGGTTCTCGGCACGGAAAAAAATGTAAAAGCGTGTGTAACAGTAACGTAGAGCGAACTCCTATTATGCACCTTCAGTCTTCAAAATTATAGTCGTTTTTAAGGAGAACTCGTTCATTATACGAAAAACTAATATATTTTATAAATTCGATTACGCTTCCGCTACTCGCATCCAACCCGTGGCGGCTGGCGACTATTGCACTTGACATCATATCTTGTTAATGGTAGATAAACTCTCGCGTCTTCCCAAACACGCAACCTCTTTATCCATCAATAACTCTTTATCAATCAATAAACAAAAAATGGTAAACATAACATCTTTGCCACTAAAAACCTGTCTGTAATCACACTACAGACGCCAAATCCTCATAATTCCCTTGCACACGTGACTCTTTCCTTGCTCTTAAAAGTCTAACATCACCCGTTATAAATTCATGATCTCGAACACGATCTGCACCGTTACCGCAATACTATTGTTTACGTTATCGCCGGCACGTCATTACGATCAATCACATAACTACGCCGTCACGTTACGTCACAGCGGTCACACTTTCCTAAATTTTAGCGTAGCTAATTCCGAAAGCAAGGCTCCGGTCGTTGCGGTCATAAAATATTACAGATCATTACAATTATGACAAAACCCAATAAGAATTTTCTCTCCATGATAATATAGCTTAAGCTCATTTAAATACTTGACTATATAAGTGTACAACCTGCATTTATGGAAAAACGATCGTCTTTCTACATATGTGAAAGCCGGTCCAAGTTGTAGGCGAGAAGCAAGATCGGCCGTCATGTTGCACATCAGTAGAAGTAACATGTAACTACTAGTTCAGTAAGAGGTAGTGCCATGCTGTGTATCAGTGGATAGGACCAGCACGACCGGGTACCCCTCGCTCACGTGATACCACTGTAAAGTGACAGCTTTCCTGCCGCGTTTCGTGCGTTTTGTGAATAGAATAAATAGCACAACGTATTTGCATATTATTTATGCAAAAGTTTAGGGGGTGTCTATATTCATAAAAGGCTACGACTTCCCGCTTGTTCTCATTTTTACAGACAGTTGTATAAAAATTATCCTATATGGTATCCGTTTTTTTTTTTCTTTTAAGGTACGAACCCAAAAAACTGAATTGTTTTATATATCAGCTACTAGTCTGATCGGGGGGTGTCTGTAATCATTGAAGGCAGCGATTTCTAGCTTGTCCTCATTTATACAGACAGACATACAAAAAATGGTCATAAAATTCAAAAATTCTTTTATATATCAGCTATTAATCGATGATCTAATACAGCCGGGATTCAAAGAGATGCGACGCGCAAAATTTTTCGCCTCTGACAACTCATCATTATTATCGTAGTTTACGGTACAAATTTGTATCACACAGACACGAGTACGAGCGTAAACGATTAGGGCTATTATGAGTGACTGCAGCCAACCACTGAAAATTCGCAAACAGCATGACGGTATCGTGTGACTTTTGAACAAGAGGTACTTCCTTAGTTTCACCGGCCCCATTCGACTGCAATGCTCGATTGCTGCCTTTTACAAAGTTCAATTGTGACGTTTTGAAAGTCAAAATTCAGTAGCGGATACGATTGTAACAATAAAACACAATACAACGTTTCTATAGATGTGGATCATAAATCCGCATCAACGGCGATGTCGCAAACGGCAATCATGTGATTCACGACGCAGATTCTATTCGCAATTTGGTATCCGACCGGACCGGCCATCGGTCAACTGCATTAAAGGTCGTTATATAATTGAGGGCACGCAAAGGCGAGCGTAAGGTGTTCTTGAACGTGAATCTAGAAGCATCCACATGAGTCTTAGGCTGCCTCTTCACGCACCATACTCTGGGGCTGATAGCTATTAAGACGTCAGCTAGGGAGTTCCAACGGACGAAACAGCTTTTTGCCAACTTGCCTATAGATCATCAAGCAAGTCGTCTATAATGCGTATAGACGCTATAATGCGCTCACGCTTCGGGATTTGGAAGGACTCGATAGTGAATCATCAAAAAAATGGTTGCGGTTAAAAAGCGCCATACGGACCATAACAATGTTGCAAAATTATATTTTCAAAAATTCTTGAAAATAAAGAAATAACTATACCTTAACGGTCCCCCATTGGAGAAGTTCATACCATGTGTACAACGAGCACATTAAGCTCAAGTATTAATTATATTCCGTATTCAGCCTAAAATGATTTACGTACAAACACACTAACACATTCGTAGCCAAAATCACGCCCGAAGAGTTCCATCGCCCAGAAAGTTGAGAAGTGCCCCACTCTACACAGGATGTCACTAACAATCCAAGCACGCGTAAGAAAGTAAGACGATGTGCGAATCCTTTAAGACTTTCCCCCATCAATTCACTTTCCCTACATTTTGTTACAATTTCGCTGCCGGATATACGCAAATGTCGACTTATTATTAGCTTCAGTCTATGGAAGTGAAAACAATAATTACGTTACACCTTACATAAATGACGCTCATTAAATGTTGCATGCGACGACTAAAGGTCGATTCTGGTGTTGAAGGTGATAGACACTGTAAGATGTAGGTAAGCACCAGTAGAGTATAAGGTTATACTTTGTATGATTAGAAGAAGTAATGTAAATAGGAAAGGATCGCGACATGTGGTACTTTCCATCCTCGATTGCCTACAATATTATAGAACTGGCGTGAAGCTTGGTAAATCGCAAGTTATAACTTAAATAGCAACAAAACTGCGAAACCTTGGTGTTGCGGATGTCTCTGGGCGTCGGTGAATACGTATACATCATAAAGGACAAACGAAGAGTTTGCCCTCTTCGCAATGCAAAATCCAACCCCAAGTCGATGAGATCATCATTCAGATGGGTGAATGTCGTTTAGTATTTCAATTCCAGTTATCGTTAAGAAATTGTAACAATTATCAGGTTAGGCTAAAAGTTAGCAATTAAACTAGTTAATTATCGAGATAAAAACGATATTGTTTTTGTGTACTCTAATACACTGCACAAAATGGCAAGTTTGTCGCGTGCTCCTAAGCGTAACTCCAAAAGATTTGATGGACAGGTGTCGTTAACCAGTAATTATTTTATTCCTCCTGTATCAAAGTTAGCCCCGTTATGCGCTAAAAATAAATAATTGCGTGTGTCGGGTCGAGCCATTAAACATCGTCCGATTCAATGGAACGACTCGTTTCAATGCAGAACAAACAAACAGCCACGACCCAAGCGGATGTGTTAGCGCAATATTTTGCATGCGTCCTCCGCCGAACGTTCCTCCTTCATCATTTTGAAGGGAGAAACTATGCCCACATACATACACCGCCGACTGCCGAGTAATCCTAGTTTCCTTTCCTCCGGATCTTACGATTTATAACGCTGGTTAATTGCTGTTATTTCATACAATATACACTTTTGTAATGGAGATTTACATTGTGAAACTGTAAGAATCAGACAATGAATCTCGTACTTAAAAACTGTTTTCTGTTTAATGTGAGTTTGGTACTCCGTTGGAAGTGCGCCTAAGAGGGCTCAAGCTCAATTAATTTAGGGACACAGAGCCAGCTTTACATGTTTCTAATATAGTGCCAACTTAATGCTCAATAATTAAATGTATACAATAATCATGATTACTTGACGTAAATATAATTAGAGACAATATGTATACATCAACATACCCCAGGGTATAAAGAAAATATCCAAGTTTTGGTTAAAGGCGTTTATTCGTGACGTTTTAGAGGACTTTAGCCAACTGTAAAAAACGGGACCCTACTACTAAGACATGTCACTTGCCAGGTCTTATTCCGGAATCGTGATAGACAGTTGAAATTTCCACTAATGACGTGCCCCTATTGCCGCTGTAACAACAATTAATACAAAAAATTGGTGAATTATGATTATATCACGGAACCCCCGGCGTGTCTCCATCTCGAACTTCGATTGACTTGGGAAAATACACTTCATTCTGTCACCTTCATCCATGGAAACAATAAATGCGCATTCGAACACATTGTATGAATATAACATGTGTGCTCCGTACAGCGTCTTTAGAGATGACATCAGCTGCTGACGCCGTCGTAAAGTCTCGATCAATGCCACTTCCTAAATTCTAAGATTGCTAACTGCCCTTTACCGGTATCAATTCGAGGTATTGTAGACACTTCCCGCGCGCCCTACTGATATTTGAAATGGCAGCTGCCTGGTCTCGGGCGGTTGAAGTGCCAACTCTAATATTAGGCAGTCCGTACAGCCAATTCAGTGTAAATGTCCACTGTTGTAATAAGAATAAATAAAAATAAGATAGACATCTTTCAAGTTAAGTCTTTTCAATTAACGTCCATAACGCCTCGCTACTCTCATGTAACCTGTATGGCATGTACAAGGAAGACATGGGGGTCATCGCTATACATTTCAGTATTCTAAAATATGAAGATACCTATTAAACGACAAGCCATTGGGCTGTTTGTATGTGCATCTAGTCTGCGCCAAATGTAGGAACAAATCCTGATTTCAAAAACAGCTATACAGCAGGAATATATAACCTACTAATATTATAAACTAGCGATCAGCCCCTTACTACTTTGTTCCATCCCAATTACTAACAAATTAACCCCGCATGTGTTAATTTTTGAAAGTTTCAAGGCGCATAAAAATCAGTTCAGTAGATTTTGAGAAAATCGATGACATACAGACAGACAGTTTTGGTGACTTTGACAGTTTCATAATATGTAGGCATAAAATACTAGCCGGTGAGAGAGGAGGCTGCCGACACGGCCTCCCCACGCCGATGACGAATGGGGGTACGAAGGAGGCGTTATCTGCGGCGCCTTCAGTAGTGCCCCTGTGTACCGTGTCGGGCCGGGATGGGAACCTGGACCTCGTCATCAAGACACGGCGTCGTGGGGACTGTCATAGCGTAGCCGGACAGTCCCCGAGGAGGTGAAGTCTGGCCTTTTCGAGGCCAGCCCGTCGCTGGAGAGGTCTTGTTGCTTACAGATCCGTCCATTAATAGCGGCTGAAGGCTCCCGTAGGGGTTTAGTTGGTATTGCTACCCAATTGCCAAGTCCAACATAAGTCTGGGGGTCTACCCGGGCTCCCAGGTATCATGCGTAAATGCATTCTCCTTCGTCACCAAAAAAAAAGGTATAAAATACTAACGTTTATATTTATGAATCTTTGTTATTCTTTCATACAAAAACTACTTAACAGTTGATTAAAATGTGTGACAGATATAAAGTAAAATCTATAACGAAAAAATACTTTAATATCTAGAGATAACTAATGGTTTCTTTGTCATAGATCGCTAAACGACAGGGGCACAGATTATATATATTTTATATTATATTTAGAGAGAGTAGTCTATCTTTTTTATCTAATAAAGGATACTTAACACGCATGCACTCCGCTGCACCCTCCAAACATTGTATACATCAACACATAATTATTAATTCCTCACCAACGTTACAGATCTTCCTCAAACGAGGCCAAGAACAACTGATAGCGGGCAGTTATGCAATCTGACTGTGAAAGGTGAACACGCAACTGCAGCGAGCTAGACTATTTTTGAGATGTGAACTATTGTAACAATAAAGCATACTATGAAACACCTATATAACACACAATACGCAATGTAGACACGATATTAAAATTGAATCGCCATTATTATATGACTATATGGCTTGGGAATATTTTGTGAAATGTTTCAGTGTAGCAGGAGATTTTTTATCACATAGAGGAGCTATATGAAGGTGCCTGAATGCATTGTTAAGTAATCTTAAGCATCTGTACAATCAGAGGATAATGATGCCTTTTACCTCCTTTAACCAAATGACCCCTAAATGGGACACTGGATATACGAATCCCAACAGCATTCCTTTACGATGAAACGGATGTATCCATAAAAATAAGCATCCAAGTTCTTTACCGAACAGTGTTTACCTGAATTATTTGTCGGGTGATTAACATGTGGCAGGAAAACCGAAAGAACGTCAAACTGCAACGATCGGCCCTTTTATTGATCATTAAGTAGTTCACTAATCGGGAAGTACTTAAGAACAAACTGTAGCTCACATTAAATTCTTAATATATGTAGGAAGTAAGTGTTTACATAAGAATAAGTAGCTGATTCGATGTTATAATTAAATCTATTGCTATAGGATGCTATCGATAGCAGAATTCAAGCCTGATAAAAAGAGAGTGTGAAAGATGAACCCCGCTCTGGAACTATTGTACGGACTGCCTAAGATTAATTAGTGATTTAATTATGGGAGATATGCTTTCAGGTGAACAAAAAAGGACGCGATTGACTATTTTGATGTGACTGTTTGGAGTTATTTTAAGCCAATGCAGATCATTTTTTGAATCGGTTTTCTACAATGGACGAGACATGGGATCATTACTGTACGCCAGAAAAAAAATAACAATCGAAACATCGGAGAAGACTTCGTTCACCACCCTCTAAAAAGGCGATTTTGCCGGCAAATAAGGTAATGGTTTCAGTATCCTGGGAATCGAAGGGTGTGATTATGATTGATTATCCTGAATGGGCTCCGACTATAAACTCTAATTACTACTGTAAGAAAGAATGTTTCCGGAGAAGACCAAGATTGATATACCATGATCGCTCGTTCCGTTCCCCGTCAGGAAACTGGCGTGAAGATAAGTTGTTGTCGATACATTTGTATTTATATTTCGTTACTCCTGTATATTGTCATTTTGAATTTTAGTATTAAATTCAAAACACATTGATCGGTATAATACGTGCGATTGACGTCACCTTGTGAAACAAAGCGCTTTGCATGTCAAATGTCGTCCATTCGGCAGTTACTGGTATGTGCTGCTTACATTTTTGCAAAGTATGACGTCGCCTGCACTATTTTCTATATTTGAAATCCTGTGAAAAAAGGATGCTACTTTTTTATTTGTTTATTTAAAATTCAGCAAGCAGTGCACGAATTCTTGATAGGATTTCCAGAGTTTACAAGCAAGCAAACTTTCAGAAAAAATATAACTGGTATTTATTTTCAACGAGTGCCAACATTGCACCCTATTTCAAAAGTCATACTACAAAGTTCTGAAAGGTGTTAGCAAAATAGGTCGAGAGTATCGGCAAATTAAGTTTGTAAGCGGGATTAGCAGTAGTAAAGTGTAGTGTCGTGTTCACACTGAACCCATATAATGATTATTAAGTCGGGATAAGATACGATATCCTTACTCCAGTATCGAATGGAAGGTTAATTAAACAATGTTCCTGTTCCCCAGTTATATGTAAGTATCCTAGTAAAGTATATGTCTTCTAATGTACAACAAAGAATGTGCGAGTATATTCACTATATGTAAGAACAAAAGGAGAACTAGAATCGTGATTATTTTATGAATAACAGTAGACAAAGCAAACGTAATATTATTTATGCTTAGGTATTATTACAATTCCGTTAAGTGTGGCACGACAGGGAGTGTGTATCTTCAGGAAGAGGTAGTACCATGCTGCATAGGAGGAGGTAGTGCCATGCATGGTTCATGACACTACATCCTCCTATGCAACGGAATTGCGCCGGCACGACCGCGGAGGTACCTCTCGTTCACTTGATACCACCGTAAAGTGAGTAGCTTTTCGTGCGGTTTGTGAGTAGCCGGTGGCCCATTGGGGGGGAGGACAACGCATCGGCATAGTAATTATGTGGGTGTTCATGGGCGTCGATAGTAATAGAAAGACTACGATTTCTCGTTTGCCCTCTATTCTATAAAAAAAACTCTCGTTCTAATGTGAAAAAACACTCGTTCTAATGTGCAGTATGTCCTCTGGTTATGCGAATGTATTTAAAAACACACTACACTTTATTTAATGAAATGTTATCAATTGTGATACTACACACACCTTATCGTGAAACCGTTAATATATCATCAGATGATCTGAGTAATTACTACCGTAGAACATAAACACACATTTCAAGACTTTAGATAATTCTGATGATGAAATTATTTGAGATGAAGGCTGCTTGTTCTCTGATTACCTGTTCATAAATTATTGCAGTTGTTGGATGAATGACACGACATTCACATCTGCAGAATAATGGGCGTATGTTTTGCCATCCTTTACCCAGTGCACTCGATTGAAACATCAGACAAGGACTAATAGTCCAAATTCTTCTCCTTGGTCGTACACTCTTGACGGAGTGGTCGTGGCCCAAGGCTTCCATTACCTGCATTTTGTTATGTGAGAAATTGATATATTCTACTGGTCGCACCACCTTGATACAGATGTAATACATCAACATTAGGTATATATTCAAAATTGTAATTCTGTATTTACTCGCTATTCAATGTTACAATCTTATTATTTTCTAGTTCTGTTCCTGTTCTATGTGGTAAGGTCTCTTCCAAAATCGCTAGGCGATTCTGTCCTTTTTTTTTGTTGACGCGGGGAAACGCAATTACGCGCCTTCATTGGCCCTGGGTGGGGGTACAGTGGTGTGTGGGACTCGCGGCATATGATAGTGCCGAATACCCACAAAAACCACCGCGGGTGCTATCAGTGCCGCCTTTGGTGAGGTGCCCCGGAACAAAAAGTCATCAGGACACCTCGACGGCCAGTCAGCCCCCTAAGGGACCACCTCCACCTTTGGGACAGTGCAATGGGGTAAGGTTCACATCCTCGTCTCTTGCCCCGTGCGCAAAAGCATGTAGCTCTTTGGATCCCACTTCTTATAAGTGGGGTGTAAAGATCCCCTCGGCTCATTTAGCCTGAGTTCGCCCCAGGTTACTAAGCAGCACCGCCACGACATGGCTTAAACCATGGTGGGAAGGCGATTCTGTCCTGCGTTGTCTATAGAGAACTAACCACTTATAGAAATATCCAAAGATGGATTGTTGTTCTTTAAGACCCAGTAGGGGCGAGGCGTCCGCTCCTTAATTTTACGATGTGTAAAGTAAATCCGTTAGTTGTTTGTCTTTGTGTACTCATGGTATGAACCTGATGAAGTAAGCAGGAAGGAATTCGCGTTAGGTGCGACCTCTGCGTGACAACACACGATCTTCAGGTACGAGGAAAACATCCATGTTTATAATGATGTCAACGATTTGCAATAAAATCAAATTAGCAATTAAATCTATTAAATAAGTTAAGTTATAGACATTCGCAGTATTATCTTAATTAAATGTTTATTCCTACGGATGAGACACTTGAATATATTATTATTTTTAATGAAATTTTATTATTGGTGAAGATATTTCAACAACAGAAAAATATATTGTTTACCTACCGTCTAGTGCCCATTTCCCAATTCCCACGTATTTTTTTACCGCCGGGAAAATATCGCTCGCAGGAAAGATGCGTAACGTCTTCCTCCCTGCCTTGGATAAGCCGGGGAGTATGTCACAGTCAGCAGTGTGCTACTACCGACTAAAAACCACTGCGAGAGCCTTCGGTCGCAGATCACTGAATAGTTTTTCGATCGCCTTGCTAAGGCCGTCGTCCCGGATCTGTCAGTGAACGGATATTCCGGCTCCACCCTCCATTGTCGAATATACACACGTTATTAAAAGCCAAGTTTGATGACACCGCTAACCCTTAAATTCATGAAACGCTTTAGGTCGTGCTACATGTGTGCGCAAATTTTATATCCTTCACGGCTAAGACTATGTTATTAAGAATGGTCAAATTTCCGTCTTGGACTTATCACAGCACGTTAGCCTGGCCCTGTTGTAAGTACCGTGACGACTTGTGTTACAAGTATTAGACAACGGAAATATATTTAAGATTTTTTTACAAATCTAAGCATGTCATATTTTTATTACAAAAATACATATAATACATATATAAATATCCATGACTTAGGTGGGATACGAACCAGCGACCTCTGGCGTAACACGCGGCATAACCGCCACATTACCGACTGAGCCAGCCGGTCGTCAATTATTAAGTCGCCAGCAATTAATCAGGGAACAAATAACATATATACATATTACTAGCAATGGTGGCAACGTTATACTAAATGCAAAATACATAGTAAATCTCAATGGCGAGTAAAGTGAGGCTGAAAATGAGGAGATAAAGAGTCGCACTCATAACGCACTCCACAAGCGGGGCTAAAAGAGGATTTCACACGCTTCTTTTAAATACATTAAATTCAATGAACTCAAAATCTCGCGTATGTGAACCTGGCATTTGTTAAAATATGTAAGTCGTCGGAATATTTGCATCGGAACCGGTTCGCGGTGATACCAATGATAATCACAATTCCGCTGCTAAATTAAACATCATCATCAGCATCGATTGATGAAATACATTGCAAAGGCTCAAGCTTGTACACTCATGGAACTGAGTTCTTTTCTATATCTCAGACAGGTTTACCCATTTTTACCGCGGTGGTAATTAAGTAAGCTCTCTAGTAAACGTTCCAAGAATGTACGGGAGTATAAAGCACATAGGTACGAGGAGGAAGACGTTCGATAAGATTAGACCACCAGTAGCCGGTGCCAGTTGGATGTAGGTGATCCGTAATGTCCGGCTGTGGTCCGAAAGAACAGGATGGAAAATCACCGCAATAAGCCCTCATTGTTATTCATTCTTCAATTCTCAATGGAGCGAGTCAAACTAAGAGGGGAGGTTTTGACTGATTCAGTTTACTCAGTTGCCCATATACATACTCAATATTTAGTATACCACAAATATACCTAAGTAGATGTATATGTCGTAGTCGTTTTGTACAAATGGTCGTATAATATTACGGCTGGCCATTTTCAAAAACAAGGCAGTTGTGCTTTGTGGCGGGCTAACGAATATAAATAGTAAAATGAATCAAGTTTTTGCCACCGAATCAAAACTTTCTGTGATTAGGGTTTGTTACATACGAGGGGTTCGCATGTAACCAACCCTTGCGAATTACAGAAACTTTTAATCTGGATAAATAGATTTTAATTCACGGTACATGGATTACTATACCATAATATAATCAATGAAAATTCATGTGGGTATTATTTTTCATTCAATCGCGGTTCATTAAAATAGTCACAAATTTCCTAATTGTAAAACTACATCATTGGTGTTTTGGTATAAAAATAAATAAATAATATTTATTAAATGGAATAAATATAATTAATACAGAAATATTTTCATGTTCCACGCTCTACTTTTTTTTAAGACATAATTTATTTATTTGGATAATGAGTAGAATTACAATTATTTTTATGTATGCTCCGGGAAAATGTTCGCACGCCTTTAAATTTGAATGGTTTCTCCTAAATTATACATGTGTATCAGCTTCTTCTGTTTTTCATCAGAAAAAAATCTATAAACTGCAACCGATTTCTACGTCTGCCTATCCCCGCGAATTCGTTGGCTTGGTATAATATATCGGAAATGTAAAACCATCTTTGAAATCTTTGAAAAATTTGGACTCAGGAACCACTTGATAAAAGAAGCTCTTCATTTTTTATATTCTCTAGAAGGCGCACAGTCAGCGTCAAGACAGAAAAAAGAAAATTCTCATAATTATTCTGGCCTTCTAAGCTCTTGAGACGTAGAAATTTAAAACAATGCATATTGTAAGTAATGGTATTTTACAATACCACTGATTAATCACGATATCTGTAAGTGCAATCAATACCAAATTCAACATAACTAGCTATCCTTTTCTATACACGCACCAAAGTTATTTCGTGAAATTCCCACCCAAGCGGTAATTCTGCTAATTTCCTTAAGTACGTACGGACAAAACGAGAACTAAGCTGGTATAAACCTGTACATATAAAAGCCTGTATATATAAACGCCTGTATGTATAAACGCCGAACGTGTGTGGTCTACACCGTACATGGTAATTGCAAAACAATAAGAGGAACGTCGTCACTATTGTTCCACACCGACAATCAGGACGATAAAAATGGTACCACTATAACCACCAATCTTCCAATATATATATATATATATATATATATATATATATATATGTATATATTGCAAATAATACCGCAATGCATTTCTTATTTAGCTGTTATAAAATCACTATATTTCAACACTTGACGAAATAAATAACTTATATATTTTTCCACAAATATTTTTTTATACAACTAGAAAAAAATATTTATAGAAGATATAAAAAACATTTATAGAAATTTATTTATGTATTCAAGTGTTAACATGAATTTCCATCAACAAGTGACAATACGTTCAATCAACTACATATTTCAGCTACTTTGAAACAACCCTGATCACGTGACGAGAAAAGAAGAATGAGGATGGCTTACGTTATGATAATAAAAAGCCAACATAAACAGCATCAAAATCTTCTGGTAGTAGTTTTTATTGTATCGTAGCCCGGTCAACGCCATAATTAGCTAATCACATCCAGATACACAAAACTGCTTAATCTAAAGTACAAAATTTATTTTATTTTTACATTTCGTTAATTTTCTTTATTTATAGCTGTGCGTCCTGGCTTCGCACGAATATTCCACGTAATATGACAAAAATTCTTTGACTTTCGAAAATTGAGGATTTTAGTCACGGCCTCGTAATCATTGCACGGTTCAGTGAAAACAAATCAAATGTTTGACAGAACTAAGTGTGTCGCGACAGCTAGTTGTCAAAAACTTCTGCAACTAAGTAAGGATTTACTTTGATATTCTTTCACGGCAGTACTGTGAGCGGGAGGAACCTCCCCGATCGTGCCGGCTGAATTCCGTTGCACAGGAGGATGTAGTGGTATGCACTAAGCATGCACTCCATCCACCCGTGCAGCATGGCACTACCTCTTCCTAAAATTCTAACAGAGGAATATGTTCTAACACAGGAGTTCACTAGGTCTATATAACGTCCAACACATGTAAATGTTGCAGCAGATCTCCATTAGCGTGAGCACCTAATACAATCTCACCGCAGATACAACTTTATATTCACTGTATACGCACTGCGGGCGTAAATATGTTTTATAATGGAAACAAACAGTCCCATAGTTGTTATGTTTTTAATTATTTAATCACTTATGGTCTTTTAATAACAGCTGTTCTATTCATTAAAGAGAGCAATCAGCAGCTGCACAACGCAAGTAGGTAACCCTTGCCCATAAGCATCCTCACCAGTAATAAGACCATCCAGAAAATGAAGGGAAAGGAAGACACTACCCCGCATGGCACACACCCACGGTCATTGTGACAAAGAGAATTACTTATGCCGATGAGCTGATTTAACGTACACGTTGGCACACCACTTTTTTAGATACACCTTAAGTAAGAGATATCATTTCGCAGTAAAGCGATGGATATACTTTTATATGTAGTTTTCTTACATTATGGGGGTTTAAATTAGCAGGCAGAACATTTTGGTAATTACCGGCGCCCATAAGCATTTGCATAATAGTTATGCGAAGGAGTTGTCCTGCTTTCCTTCTTCCACTCCAATAGGTCACCTGCTACTCTGACAGCGAAACTGCCACTTTACGCCGGTATCATGTGAGGCGACAGATGCCCCCCCGGACGTGTCGGCACAATTCGATGAAATAATATATAAAAGGAGTGACCATTATCCCCACCATGATTCAAGCCTAGTCGTGGCGTTGGGGCCTAGTAGCCCGGGGTGAACACAGATTAAGCCAATTGAGCCGAGGGGGACCTTTGCACCCCTGTTATAAGAAGGGGGGCTAAAAAGCAGCAGGAGGAAGCGCTCTCGGTACCAGGCTAAAGAGCAACAGGAGGATGCGCCTTTGCGCACGGGGCAAGGGGCGAGGATAGAAACCTCGACCCATTGTGCCGTCCCAAAGTCGGTGGGGTTGTCCTGTAGTGCGGGACAAACCCTTCTGTGGAGGTGGAGTCGGTCCCTTAGGGGGCTGACTAGCCGTCGAGGTGCCCTGATGATTTGTTGTTCCGGGGTTTTTGTGGGTATTCGGCACAATAATATGCCCTGAGCCCCACATCACACACACCACTGGGCCCCATCCAAGACCCGTGAGGGCGCGTAAATCCGTTTCCCCGCGTCAACGGAAAAAAAGAGGGTGACTATTATGAGCAAAACGTATAGTACATTAGCGGCTCCACCACATTAAACGGCGTCTAAAAATAATAAATAAAAGCATTGCTATCAATTCATTACGATTTGGACTTTGTCCAACAACAGTACCGGACCCTCGCGTATTATTCGCGCCAGTAGAGACAATACGAATGAATCAACCATCATTACAATATTCGAGTCACAGGCTGTTCGAGTCATTATCGATGGCACGTACCGTACAATAATTGCTATATTCACCATGCGCAAGGCGCTAAGAGTTACAGGAATGTATTTCCGAGATTTCTTTTTGTGATTCTTTAATAGCATAAAGGATGAAACGAGCAAGCGTGCCAACACAATGGAGCTGCAACGCAGCGTGTCACTCTTACTTATGAAAATTACATGCTGCATTGTAGCTGAATTGAGCTGGCATAATCGCTCATATGACACTGCCGGTAGGTGACAGCTTTGCAGACGCGTTTCGGATTACGATATTCCGGTGGCCCAATTGAGGGGGTGAGGTATGGAGAAAAACACGTCTGCATAACAATAATTTGGATGTCTACAGATGTCGGTAGTCATCTTAAGGCACACCCATTTGCCCCCTTATACTGTTAAATAATTAAGGCGGAGAAGACGAGCCCATAAATTAAAATACTAGACTAGAAATGATATCGGGAAGTATGAGTAAGCTAGCGGTCAAGTCTCGATAGACCGCCCCTCCCTCACTCTTGACCGCAATCGGCCACTGCATTCTTGACCCGAACATTCATTCCTGGAGAGATATTGTCACCCAATAAAGCGACGTTAATTTCTTCAATAATTGCCGTGACAGACAGACGTGCGTAGGCACCAATTTGGTGAATGCCTAAACAATTGAAAGGAAAGTGACCTTTCTGCACATGTGGACGGTCCACAATAATATGGACATTTCTGTTTGTAGGTAAATAATATATATTAAGAATACAAAGTTGAAGAGTTTCTCTGTCTGAACGTGATAATCTAAGGAACTATTGGCCCAATTTGAAAAAATATTTTTGTGTTGTATAGTGCATATATAGAAGAGGGCTATATATATCATAACGCTACAACTAATTGGGCCCGAATTTTATAATTCATCAACAATTATCATTATTAGTTCATGCCCCCACACCTCAGTAGGCTGGGCCTGTGAATTATTGTATCAAATCGCAAAACCCGCTAGTTTCACTTGTCAAATATCGGCCACTCACTTAACGTAAACCAGACTCATAAAAATACCGATAGAACTCATGAAAGGAAGAATCAGCCGACAACTCATTTAGACGAAAAAAATAGGACCGGAATTACGCGGGTGATGCTAGTAAAAAAAGTCGCTTTAGTTGTAACCATCATTTTTTTATTTGTCAATTGGTGTGTGCAATAGAGTTTTATTTATTATTATTATCCTAAACACGTCAGCCGCTCTGTAATCGTGTCGTTATGTGACAATGAACCTGCATTATATAGATCTGTCTAGATTATACTCTATGGTAGCGGTAATAAAAAGTGCTGTAACAGTGTTAAACTAATGTGGTTTCACAAAAACATTGGTAACTATTTTAAAGTCAAAATAATAAAGAACACAACATTCTCGAAAAAAATCTCGATGTATTATCACTTTGCCGTTGATAGTAAAAGATTATGTATACCTACATAAAGTGTGCGTGTATGCATAACGTATATACTTTTATCGTTATAGTGTAAAACGCTAAAATGCTAAATCTTTAGCAAAATCGAACAGTCCTTAATAGCAGTTCAAAATATTATTCCCTGAATAATGCAATCCATAGATAGATACACAGATACATCCTCGCTTGAGTCAAGGTTTCAAAACATTGCAACACAATTCGATCTCCATCTATGAAACATAACAAATATATTCATGCAACACAGTGTGGTACAGTCAGCGGCTCTTAGAACATGCAGTATTCATAAGTAAAGTGTGCATTTCAATAACAATAATTGCAGTGTACTCACGTCCACAAAAAGTATGCACAAACAATAGATGCGATTTCCTCTCCGCAGTCGTGGCTGCGCGGTACACAGATACACTCTACTAACACCATCCTGTACATTAATGCTCCGCAAAGTGACATGCTTATGTAAAATACCATACTAACCTTTGTGTCATTTACAGTACAGGATGTTTTTTTAGAGTAGGAATCCAAGGAACCAGATCATATTCAGTATGCGACTACCGTCGCTGAAAGTGTAGTGGGAATAGCATAGGCAATAGGAATTTTATTTGCTGAAAAAAGGGATATAGTTTTGCTCACGACAACTCCCTAAAATGTTGAAATCAATAACAGGTTCTAATTGACAGTACGAGCCCTATGGCTGACAAATCGTCGGCATCCACAGGAAAATAAGTATTCGGTTTGCCCGCGAGTCCCACACGCCCATAATATCCCAGTTCCCATCCAGGATCGATAGTAGTAGAATACAAAAGAGCCTAAGCGGCATATTAGGGTGTAACTTTCATAAAATAGACCCCTAGAAGTAAAACTGTGCAAAGCGCATGGTATCTAAATCCTAACTCCGTAGTTTTTGCGAAATAACGCGCGCACTATTTTATCTAAATATAAATTATTATCTCTCTGATATTTACTTACATCCATAGATTTTTACAGGTACAGATAAAGTACTTAATCATTAGTTCGGAAGACATCGCCTTTTGCAAAAAAAATCATTATCACACAAACCATTTGGCGTGCATCCAGTATATGTTGTAAAAGTATGGTCAATGTTGAAGTTGCAATAACTCTAATTCAATTCTACAAGCGAATACCTGTTACAGCAAAACGGTACACTTGGCCTTGAACATGATTCTATTAACAAACGCTAGAACCGCGCTCACATTAATGAATGTCTGTTGCATACTCGCGTATTACGCAAAATAATATCATCAACCTGCATCATTTTACCTTTAGGCTTTTACCATCTGTTAGGCCTTCGCGGAATATTTATTGGGAAAACGAACCGAACGTATGTCAGGGGACCCATGAACATCGGCTATGTATTATAGTTGGCTCGGTATCTAAAAGCCTATCTAAGAGCTAAAGAGCCTAATTAAAGCCTTGTCTAATTTTAATTTTAAAATTGTAATAGAATCAACACCTTAGAGAAGTAGGTAGATGACTTATATGGACACACACATAAATTGCAATTTTTTTAAGGTTTATAAAAATATAAATTATATTTTTTTATTAAAAGGCAGATGATATCTAGTCGCGTCTATTTACGACATGTTGTAGCACTTTATCCTTCTGTGGGATTTACCTACTTTAGCAATAGAAGCTGTTAAAACGCGGACTCGAGTTTTTACTACTTCGACAAAGCTATTCCGTTAAGTTACTTTGTTATGTAAGAGTATACGCATCATATCGGGAGCTAAACACACATAACAAGAAGAAAAGTGTTTGCAGAGGGGGCTAATGAGAGTATGGGAGCGGCACACATGCGGCGCGGACCACGGCCAACGCCCCCGCAAATTTAAACAGCGCCATTGACAGCCATATAATGAAATACGAACGCGCTTGGGGTCGCGGGACAAACTTATATTGGAAAACTATTATTAGATCGCTACCTATAACTGTACAATAATCACGTGTCGCCATGTTTCTCTGGCCCAATTTTAACCGATTTTAATGAAAATACGCACATATATTTTTTGTCAAAATTAATATATATATAATATATTTAATTTGTAATACAGCAACTTATAGCACACACTTTCTGGTCACGTCCGTTTTGCAAAAAGAGTCAGTTTAAAACGGTGGTTCTAAACTCCCTATATGTACGGATGTGAGTGAAAGATAAGGCTTTGTTGGCTTAATCTAAACGCGGTCAGACATACATTTTCTTTAAAACTATTGTGAAAGAAAAATAGAAAGCAAGAAGGGGAAGGGATGACGCATGTATACTGATCATTTATAAAAGGGACATTTACTGTATAAAAGAATTGAAACGCAATGCCGAAATAGATGGCACTTGCTTAATCATCGATAGTCTCGTCGTAACTTGCAAGAAAGTGTAATGCACATACTAATATTTTCGGTAACTGGTCACTTTAATATGAAAGTTAAAACCAACTTGTTTACATAGTACGACGACGTTTCATGTGTTTAATGTACGAAGGGCAACGACCAGGTAGTGCCAGGTTCACTTGATAATGTAAAACGCCACAGGCACTCGCACAAACCGCACAAAATTTATAGCGAGCTTGATACTCCCATGAGCAGCAATAAACTAGTGACAATACGTGCAAGAACTTCTGTACTATGA
This sequence comes from Eumaeus atala, assembly GCA_017140195.1. NCBI lineage: Eukaryota > Metazoa > Arthropoda > Insecta > Lepidoptera > Lycaenidae > Eumaeus > Eumaeus atala. The sequence continues at coordinate 236,400 of JAFELO010000982.1, forward strand.
TAAATTACTACAAAATTGCAATATCTACGTTCCCTATACGAACATGTTACGTAGACACCAACATATAGACAATGTAGCCAACATTGCACAGAAAAAAATCCCCACTATTTCTAACCGATGACACATCTGTCACCTGGCTATACGGTCTACGCTCGTTAAATCTGATAATCTGTGGACCAGCGTCACATGTTTCTAAGTATAAAGTGGCTATTCGATACTTAATTAGCACATAAATTCTTCCAATTAATGACCTCTGACACGAATCTGTGAAACCGCAACTTATAGTTTTATTTAACAGTTTAAATCTTACAGATTAACCCACTTAGCATAAAACGACCATTAGTGAACTGGAAGGCTTATGGCAATTGTTAACTTTTATGAAACCCACAAGAAGGTATATGCGTATACCGTTACGCGTTCCGTTTGCGATCGCAATATCTTTGCACACATTTAACATTTTTATCTCACTGCACGATGCAATAACAATACGAACCCACATTTCTTGAAAATAAAAGACCGATTAAACTGGCCATTGTTATTATGAATGCTATCAAACGCCAAAGTATCATAACACGTTATTTTATAATATAAACGTACCGGATCACATAATGGCAAGCGAATTCCATAGACATACGCAAGACTATACGCGACGTGAGTAATTCCATAGACATACGCAAAACTATACGCGACGTGAATAATGCCTGGATGGCCAACCGTATGGCATTACGTCAGCCAGAAATACGGTCCGATTCGGCTGTAATGAAGATAATAACTATAATACTCACAAATACATGCGTGCCATAAATTGATATTTGCACCTCCAGTGTATTACTACATCAAGACTTTGTCCACTTGTACGGACTATCAAGTTACACAAAATTTATAATTTATTTCGGGGTGTGCGTAACAAGAGTATTATAATGCAGAAATAGCCTGTAACTTTTCCAACTAAAATATGTCAAACTGTGGGCACGGCAGCAATTAGCCCACTTAGCGCTAAAATTAGCCCACGTTTTGTTCTCAAGTTATCTACACAGAAAGAACAAATTCCGCGCATTACATTATTCATCTTTAGAACTGTAGACAGAATATAAAAAGCCGTTATTTCTAGATGGGCGAGGCCGCTCTGTGGTGTACAGTTACGTCCAAAAGATGTTTATGTATGTGTACATGTGTACTATATGTATAGACACGTCTACGACATATGTAATGAATACATTTATCATATAATTATAACAATAATGACGTCGTCTCTGCTAATTCTGAGCACTAAATTAATTAATCACCGCCCTCAATTTGTTTTTTCTAGACAACAAACTCTTCTTTTTTCCTGAAAGTAAAGTATTAATGCAGTTAGGCCACAGCAGAATACGTATAAGTTATCCCATAGATCTTATCTTCAATTCAAGTGGTAGGTTATAAAACCATAAAAGCAGCTGTAAATCTATCAAGGTTGTTTAGCAATTCGGGAATGATTTTTATAGCATAAGGGGGCAAGAGTAGTATTTTGATGACTACCGACGCCCACGGACAATCGCATAATAGTTACGCATATGCATTGCCCTCCTATCAACCCCCTCCCCCCTGGTCCACCGGCTACTCACAAACCCCACGAGACGCGAAGGCGACGCTGTCATTATACGCCGGTATCAAGTGAACGCGATATACTTCCCCAGTCGTGCCGACCCAATTCCGTTGCATAGTAGGATGTGGCATCATGCACCATGCATGGCACTACCTCTGCCTAAAGTAATAACCTACTTAAATACAAAACGTGTATAATATTTTGACCACTGAGGTAATTACTTGATAACCTTTTACAGCTAATGGCCTGCTAAATTACAACTAACACTCCTCTAAACAGAAAAAGGTAACTAATGAAAGGATAAACAACGTTGTGGTGAAATTTATCAACCAAACATATTTTTCGTAATTTTAAGTGTCGTACTAGTAGCCTGCGAAAGTGACCCTGAAACCAGTTATTAGAAGGCTCGATTAAATAGTAAGATATACAGTTAAACAGCGGGCCAATGAAGGTGCTGAGATAAAGTAATACTGCGTAAAGGAGTAAGAGATATGTAATATTATGAGGAATATGATTTTATGTTAGAACGAAACAAGGATAGCGTTACACTGCACAGTATGTTACACAGATTACCGTACAGAGGTAATAACAAAAAACACAAACACCAGTCACAAATATGTTTGCGACAAACAAGCGAAGCTGGTTAAAATAACATTTTTTTTTTAAATCTATTATAGAATTAGTCGTGACTGTCATGGCCCTGCGACTGCTCTCTATCAGGTTGAATCGGACTATCATTCCATTGGAATAGAGGTGGGAAGAGAGACTATGCTTGTCTTGCAGTTGGCTAGTCTCAATAGATGGCCGTCGTAGCCGGATTCGGCTAGTAGAACATTCATTAAAATTTGTCGTATGTGACGCAATTTTTAGGGAGTCTGTTATAACTTGCTGATTGGGGACCCATTAGGGTACTCGTTTTAGTTCTTATCGGACCACTACTGGACAAGGGCCTCTTTCTATGAACGCCAAGGCGACCGGTCTCTTGCTACTCGCATCCATCCCGGACCAGCTACTGCACCGAGATAGTCTTCCGATCAGGTGAACGGTCGACCAACACTTCGTTTTCCTAAACGCGGCCTCCACTTCAGAACCTTAATGGCCCATCTGCGATCTGATCTTATGAGTGTGTGACCAGCCCATTGTCACTTCAGCGAGCTTATTCGTCGTATTATATCGGATACTTTAATTCTCTGCCTTGTGACTTTGTTACGAATTCTATCACACAAAAAAAACACCCAACATAGCACGTTCAATAGCCCGCTGAGCTACCGCAAATTTGCGGGCCAGTCCTAAATTAAGAGGCCCTGTTTCGACCCCCGGTTTTTTGTTCAGTAATTAAGAGTTAATAATGCCACAGTCACGTCAACAAGCGAACGAATACGTGTAGGGTCAGCACTGAGCAGGTGTGTAAGGTGAGGTGGGTAGCACTATATATTCCAATAGCAGACTCCATTAGGGCAGGTGATAATAACTGAACGGGTTTACTCCCATAGCTAAACCCTAGATAATGTTAAAACAAAATTAATGTTAATTCAGTTAGTCTTCGTCTTTATTAGAATACTTTATTCTTGGCTGTTTTAAATGCAAAAGACCAATAAAATACCATCTCATTTTTATTTCCATGTTCAATTACCGAGACTAGATTTAGAAAATTACGAATTTTATTTCATTAAACTTCATTTTATTTATTTTACTCGGTATAAAAAGTTACTACATCTAACTTAAACATGTTTATGTTCTTTCTTTTTACAGTATAGGGGGACAAACGAACCATCGGAGCCTTTCTGCGACTACAGACGCCCATGAATATCAACATAATTACTATGCCGATGCGTTGCCCTCCCTTTCACCTCCCCCGAATGGGCCACCGGCTACTGATAACCCGTACGAAACACCGTAAATGTCACTTTACGCCGTTATCGAGTGAGACGAGTGAGAGAGCGAACGAGAGGTACCTCCCCGGTCGTGCACAATTCCGCTGCAATGCAGCATGGCACTACCGCTTACTGAACTCACGGGGGAAATGCATTTGTGCACTGCCACCGGAACTGGGTGGGATACGAAAATTGTGTGAGACTCGCGGAACTTGGGCCATACCATACACTTTCATCATAGTACTGTATCTTTTTAACCATATTTCAAGTAACTGAACTAATTTTTTAATGTACTCTATGTAGTTGAAAAGACCAACAGCCTGAGACCCAAGGCTGTAGGTCTTTTAAAACTATTTGCATTTCAAATCTGGAAAGCATTTTACGAGCAACTTTCTGTCTATTGACAAGAAAAAATGGCACTACGGACGACAGTCATTAAAATGGACCGAGTGCAAAACGAAAATAGAAATGTACGTTATATAGCAGTGACCATAACCTCAGAAGTGATCTAAACTTAAAATAATCAAGAGTATGTTCGGAAAATCAATAAAATTACAACTTTATTGACTAATCTAATCTCTATAGACGCGCGTAGATGGCCTATTTGCCGCAGACGCGCTGATGTACGATAATAGACGCTGTCTACGAAATTAATTTCGTTGGTACAATTCCAACATGATCGTGAAGTCCTGAGTTCGAATCCAGGGAGCGCAAAGTGAAGAATTTTTCAATTATTTGTCAAAATACTTACAGATATCGGCATAGTGTCAGCTTCGCTGTCGCGTTTCGTCCGGTTTGTGAGTAGCCGGTGGCCCATTTTAGTGAAGTAGGAAAGGAGGTCAACGCATTTGCATAACTATTATGCTAATTTCTATGGGCATCGATAGTTATCAAAAGGCTTCCACTCCTCGTTTGTCTCCCATAGTATAAAAAATGTTTAAACATTAGGCGACGTAGCCGTAAATTGACCAGACATACAAATACACGTAGCATTAGAAATGTGCTGGTTTTACGGACCTGAATATGTCACATTTCATGAATAGTTACAATACAAATCAAATTTGTAATTATTGTATATCAAAGCCCACGTCCATGTGCATAACTTTCATTGGACTACATTTTAAGTACTGCATGTCGCCAATATGTACAATGTAACCACGGTTACATTCTACAAAATAGGCACAGTAGATTAAATTTTCATTGGAAACTAGATTTTGTCAGCGCTTTTATTGGCGATATAGATTTTGATACATTTTACATGATGTATTTCATTGTTGATAACAGGTTTTACTGAGAATCTAAGAGAAAATGAAACTTGCAGCAGTATACAGCAAATTTTTTACAGTATTTTGCGAGGTGCGCGAACAAACACAAAGAACAGACAAATATGGCTTACAACCAACTTGTGCACAATTTCTCGTTTGTTATGCTATAAAACAAAAAGCAGTTCACAGACAGACGGATAGACGTGTCTCCAATTTCACTAGCAGTATAGACGTCAAATATCAAAAATTTCCGGGAGTAAGGTAAAAAAAATGAAAAAGAATCCGATGGAAAAAAAATGTTAATTGAAGAAATATAGATAAATCAAAAACAAAAAATAAAACAGATACATGGGAAGCCGATATTCCCCTTTTTCATTTCACGAACGAAACGCATTTCAAAAGAAACCGCGAAAAATATTTCGTAATAAAAAGGTGTAGTCTATGAGCTGGGGCAGCTCACGGCAGCTCACTAACTATACTTTTTTATATAGTTGACATGAAACATGTGTCAATACAGATGTCACATGTAATCTTAACAAGACTAGCGTGGCTTATGTTTAGGACGGTGCGTCTATAAATAGCTCTAATATTCCTAACATAACAGCGCCGCCAATGAACGGGAACAGATGGGCTTTACTTCAGCGAACAAACGTATAGTATTTTATATAGAAGTGTCTTCCGCCTGCTGGAAGGTCTAACCAGGATATTGTTTCAATAGAAGAACTATCACACTTTCAACAACATTAGAAATGGCCTGTAATAATTTGTTATTTGAGTATATTATTTTATGGGTTCTTTATTAATAATAATATGTATTCTAGTATCATTACAACAGAATAATCCTGAAAGGCAAATTACTGAAACAACAATAGTTAGACTGTTCTGTTGGCAGATAAGTGCTGTATGCATTATAGGGAAGGGAAGGAAAGCAGGCTTTGTAAAACGTTGTATTACTATAACATAATATTCCTTAATTTAAGAATGATACTAAATAATCAAATAATAATTAAACATACGTCGAGAACCACTTGATATCATCCAAATACAATAACTATGCACATTAAAAAATTCGGAGGCTACGTCACGGATATCTGATCCTGGCCTTATTTACTAAAATGGGCCACCCCTAGTCCCACATTTCCAATCGAGAGAGAATTATCTAATTCTATATCCGTAATAAAGCTGTAGCTGGTCTATCTTTATTAACAGAATGTACTTAAGAAATAAATCTGTCAGGAGTATTTATAAAGCATTGGCTATAAATGTTCCTGACAGGACAAAATTAATAAATAAAAAAAAATTTAAACAACATACTAAGAATACATCCGGAAAATAAAAAATCGGTTAAATTGATGATAAGAGGTTACGAGCGTGTACAAAACAAATTTTCTTATTTACATTTGAATGAAGTGCGAGCTAAGAATAAAATCAACGTGTCTCTGAATAATAAAACCTATTTCCCTTGAAATAACATTTCAAATCGAATTAAGATATAACAACGACTCAAGTAGATAAACTAAACACATATATAGATAGTAGATAACGTTTTTACAAGACAAATTAGTCACAGACATTTTAAAAGATAAATAATACGTATTCTACTGATGCGAAGTAGCGGAGTAGTAGCCTCTATCTACGGATATTATATCTATATTACAATAACAATAACCATCAATACACAACGATGTTCATATAAATTTTATCAGGTCGTTAAAATGATTTCGTCAAGTTTATGAAAACAATTATTTCATATTATTGGATCAATTACAGATTATTATCCTCAACGATTTGGGTGATTAGGGCGATCGGAGAATTATCATCTTACACAAAGATTTACTCTAACATTTCTAGAGTGTAATGTACATACGAAATTTATATTTATGAAACAATCGAAATGAAAATGCTCATAGACGCCAAATGCAGTTAAAATATCTTTGTTTAAACATGGCCGTCGAAACTTAATAAAAAATGGTAACAGGCTCTTGGACTGAAGAATGTGTATTCAAAAGGAATGTCGTAGGCCTTAGCAATGACATTTTAAAATAGCCAGCTTATTGCGATTGAAACGAATAACACTAAATCGCATAACATTTATTATAGTCTCGCTCGCATTATACGTAAAATAATTTGGTGTCAGGTCGAAATTCAGGTGTAGAAGTGGCAATGGGTAAACGGGAGCAGAAGATGGGACTGTATTTTCGATATTAGAACCTGTCTCTATCCTGCTCTCCTCTTACAAGGAACTGCCATTTACGGATTAGTAAGCCTCGTGTTTAAAAACGAGTACGGCTTATAGTCAAATTATGCATTTTTATGAAAACAACTCCAAATCATGTCCATAAGGGTGACATTGCAAAAATGTATGTTTATGTACAATCCCGGGTGCTTCAGAATGACAGTTCAGTGTGAAAAAGTGTTTTTTGTCCTTTTGTAAATGATTGTAATAAGTTGTTTTAATCAATGACACTGTTTTTTTTACTTAATTTGCATAACTGACGTGTTGAGATGTAGTTAGTTAAATGAGGATGTTACCTGCCACCTACATACCTCATGATCTTGAACATATCTACTACGTGACTGGACTAACATTATACGTCGGACAAATTATTATTCTTGCGATACCACTTTTGGTTTAAACCAACTTATACCATAAACTAATTTAGATTTAGTTTATCTATAAACTAAATTAGTCCTGGTCTTGTGGCGGTAAGTTAATACATGTAGCAAAATTAAGAAAAAGATTGGAAGAAAAAACCTAGACCAAGACTAACTAATATTAGTCTTAATATTGCTGTTATGAAAGAGATGAGTGCTGGGGATCACTAGGCATAAGATACTGGAGGTGGCCGATGTTAGAATAAGAATTATTGCCTGCTTTGTAAAGCTGCGGGGCATAGCTAAGTATGAAAGAAGGAAAGGAGCTATAACATGGAAGGGGGAAAGAAAGGTGATTCAAAGACGTCTGCACCTCGTGTGTCGGTGACCGCGCACTCCTCCCTCACCCCGACAAGGCCAAGGGAAAGCATATCTTCGTTAGCGTATCATTATTCTCAGAATCCAGAAAATGTTCGTGGACCAAATTCTGTTGACCAGTGATTTACCTCCGTTAAAATATCTGTAGGCCTGGCGTCGGTGTCGTCAGGTCGGCGCTCTGGTATGGCATCGACTCAAAGAAGAAGCGCGAGGAGGTGAAAGGGTAACGGGAAGGAGTTTCACATTCCAGCGAGTTCTACAGATAATGTGACCGTGTAGTAGATATTAACAGAGTCCTTTTTGTAAACCAATGATGTATGTACTTGCATTGCAATCGCATCGGATGTTAGCATACAAAACTCTAGGTAAAGTCTTAACATTGGTAGGACAAACGGCCTTCCAGGTATTGTTTTATAAACAACAAAGCATAGCAGCGCTTTGTTGTTTATAATACAACTAGCAGTGCCCGCAGTTTCTCCCGCATAGCTGCTGCGGTCCTTTACACGTAGCATGTAGCTTCCTCATGAATCTTGTCATCATATAATCCAACTTGTACAATAACTATTCAATAACGTAGAGTTAAGACAAATATCAATGTGCATCATCTAATGTAAAAAAATTAAAACATAAAAAAATACTTTAAAAAAATATTTTTAATAATTATTATTTGGAAGGGTCAATTATACACCACACAGACCACACCCAGATAGGATCAAGGCTTGAGACGTGAATCACATGTCCCTAATAAAACTGCTCTAAATTAGTTGACCATAGAGCGTGCTAATATATACTAAAACACGACAATTCGCCAGCACGCGATAATTGTCCGTGGGTCGCGACAACAAAGTCAATACGATTAGACCACTTTTACTAACTGTACCCGCAGATGTGTTAGGCGCAAACTTGGCATCTCCACAGTTTTTGGCCAGGGTATCTTGCCAATCGCATTGCGGAAACTCGCCCTTTCTGCGACGTTATATCAGAGCTTTATAAATTTAAACGAGAAACAAATAAATTATTCCTTTGAGTAACTAGTTTTATTCAAGTTTGGAGGCATGTTGGTTTTATTAAAAATGGACCCTTGGGTGGACTTTATTGAAATACAGTGCATTTAATACTTATCGAATTAAGCATACAATTCGTAACAATGGTAATTTGAGTGGATTGGGAGTAAGATATGTACGCTGTCTATAGCATGTGTTGGTCGAATTGGTTTTTCAGAATCAGAGTACAGATGATATAATTTCATTGTACGTTTTGCATGTAATTAAGTTTAATAACATTAACATGATGGTTAAATAAACCGCAATTTAAATTCACATTAGCACAGAAAATAATATATATTATAGCAAATATAAAGGAGCGGATATTGCCCGTTTATTAAATTTCTATTTTTTATTAAATTTTTACAATTAAAACATTTTTTTTTTTTTTTTTTTTTAGAAAAACTGATAGTGTAAGTAGCAACTCTAAATGTTATACTACATTTCTAAAATATATAATCCAACATAATCTTTAATATCCTTACGACCACGTATTCCACAAACTTTGACCCCAAAACAAAAGTATTCCAGTATCCGCAAATTTCCCCAATGATTCATGGCAACACTGTTTAAAAACCAACTATTGTACATTTTTATTCACAGCACTGTGTCCATTCTTTTATAACTGCCCAAGTATATCGTTGATAAACAGTAATTAGAACTTAATAAACATTTTATATCTCAAAAAACAGCTTCTTTTCTCGAACCTTCATAGGCCACTTTCAGTCCCTTGGTGACTACGTTATATTTATAGAAAATAAAACGATGTAACGGTAAAAATATGAACAGGACACTCCCGTGGGCACCTGCTAGGCTTTGTGAACGTTATTGACGTTTATAGGAGAAACCTATTACATATTTATAAATATTAATAAAATATTACGAAATATTCACAAGAGGGTATTACCAGTAATCATGACTCACGATGTTGAAAGTATGCATCGTTAATACTGTGTACATATCGCCAATATGCTAAATGTCAAAGTAATTAGGGCTTTTACTGGAAGGGCCAATTTGTGTGTTCTAGTGGTTTTGGCAATTATGTAGGTACAGCTGGTAGATAATAAAAGAGCTTAAGTCGTGAGAGATTTGAAAGAAACAAGAGCTTTAGGGGTCGGTCAGTGTAGAATTTAAAATAGTTCTTTTCACCTTGAATATTTTTAGTTCAAATAAACTAGCGAATTATCCTGTACTAGCTGTTATCCGCGACTTACTCCGCGTGGACTACAGACAAAACCACGTGCAAAAGTTATTATTTCTATAACCTATTCTAATGTATAATCTATATTATTGTAAAGTTTAACTAAAATTTGTTCGGTAGTTTTTTACGTAAAAGAGTGTGTACGTATGCTTGTTATACTTTCACGTAAAAAGTTCTGATCGGATTTAGTAGAAATTTGGAACGGATAGTTACAATCTGGAGGAACTTAAAACAATATTCACCTCGAAAAAATTAATAGTTCCATGGGACGTATGTTACGCGAGTGAAACCGGGGCACAGAACTTGTACACTTTTTACATTATACACAATTCTCACAGTTACCACGTGTGGAAGCCATGTTAGTTACACTTATTATTAAATACGAAATAATCAAAGGTTACGGTACCATAGACACGGCTTGTAATTTATACTACGCCTTATCTTGCAGGAAGGCATCTTTAAATTAAAATATTTTAACAAGGCATTGGATATAGCGTCTTCACATTTATGTACTATTAAAACGCTTCCTACAAACATGAGTCGACATATATGTTAGATATGATTATTTTATGATAATAAAAGTTTGAAATGAAGCGGTGAACTTTTTTCTCGATTGGTGGACTGCATCATGCAAGACATTCTATGCTCATAATCAATGCAGACATTCAAAATTCCTCTATTCCGGGCCGTATTAAGTACGAGTTTGCCCCTTAACGAGCATGATTCTGAAGTGAGAGGTGCGTAAGTAAAACGATTCACAGTATTTTACTGTTCATATTTCTTTCATTCAATTTTATGACGTAATTGAAAGATTAGTTGACACTTGACAGGGTATAAAAAGTGCATCCATGGTGCCTGATGATGATGTTAATATGAAGGTGATTAACATACAATTAAGTCAAATCTCATCTACATATAATAATTTCTTCCAAGAAGTCTGAGCGCAACGCTTAAGTGCGACCTTGAAAGTGAAATTACAGAGCGACGCAACTACATAGAAGGTGGGTACTTTAAACTTTTTTTTGACGCATTACGGCCCAAGCAATTTAAACTGTACGTAGAAAACCGCTTTTATACGATTTTACTGTTTGAAATTGTTGTTACTCTCTTTTCACGATGGTAGTCATTTAACTACTAGTAATTTAACTACGGTTTGGAATTGTTTGAGCATAAACAGTTTCAATATGTTTAAGAATCGATATCATAACAGGATATATTATACATAGTAATGAATATTTATGATGAGGAATTTGGAAAGTGACGCCACAAAACAACAAGGAAGGATATAACATACTTATAAAAACTTATTTATACGTTAATTTACTTGGTAATCAACACATGAAGCATGCACACAGGACCCCAAATGTCAAACCACCCGCATCTAATTACCAGTGTCGCTTTCATTATACGACGCGTAAACTATTTAAGTAGTTCGACCATTAACGCACCCGTAAACCGTAGTAAATACTGTGGAGTCATCGTTTCACACGCAGCCTCTAAGTGTGATCGATCCGGCGCACTTGGCCACCTGCCAACGCGGCTCTCCAAAAACACAGTTGAACGACTCTCATTGTAAATGATATTTATACAGACCATTCGGGTGACAGTGGTGAGGTCCCAGGCCGACCGGGTCTTGGTACGCGGCTGGTTCCCGTCCTTACGCCTGCCCAATGAACCGTAATTGTTGGAGACGCCATTGTCTTCACGCTTACGTCTTCCGCCGCGTCTCAGCGACAAAAACCAGTTGGACACGGAGCCGCGTCGCTCCTCATCTGCCGCCACGGGCGCGGCTTTTATGAACATTACTAACGCTACCACACAACACACATCACAATACACACCTTATAAGAGAATAACACATAAAAAGAAGCGAGATGAGTTTGCAAAGCCTAAATGAAAATTGTACGACTACATCGACGCTAATTTCCTTAGTAGAAGCTGACGCCTGTACGTAGTGCGGAAGTATATTTTCGACACACACCTGGTCGTAGTCGTCGTCATAGGTGCGGGCTAGACGAGCACAGCGATACAGCACGGGCCACCATAGCGCACCACACAGCAGCCGAAAATGTAAACACATCGCGCGCCATACACTTCCCGCTAAGGAGCACACTCGACTGAAGTCTGCGCGAGCGCCGCTTGGCACGCTGACAGGTGTACGTAGCTCGCTTATCTTTGTACGTACACAACAAAGGCCCGCACTATTTATCACTCGATTTACAATTACATTTTGTTTACGTTACGTTTACAGTTCACGGTAGAACGTAGATACAATTATTTGAAATAGTTATTTGGAATATATAATTCCAAATAACTATATATATATATATATATATATATATATATAAGCATCCATCAAAGTTTTTCTGCCTCCTATCACAAGCGTTGTTTACGTATATGGACGCTACATCCACAAAACATGTACGCATGAAGAAAAGATACTGGAAAATAAATAATATATTTATTTGTTGTCAAATATTTTGTCCCCGTTGCGTTTATATGTATTGAATAGGTTAGAATAAAAATGTGTGTGAAACTAAAGTGATGAAAATGACAACAAGATGTAACGTGTGGAGGTGTTGAAGGTTACGAAATATTTAGTGAGTGCAGTAGTAATCATTGAAGCTTTTTTTCTACCAACAAAATGGGCTCTCCCTCGGCGTAGTAAGGATAATCTAGGTTTTTTTTCGGTCCCCGCACTGCGACTGCCGACACTTTCGCCCCCGTTGGCGAAGTTATTAGTTGATTATGTCGTGACATTACTATGATGTTTACTATAACTTTGTGAGTCGTTTTAAAAATTTATGCATTATGCATTAGGACAGTCAAACTATATTTTTTTTTTCGGAAACACATACTGGTTGGCGACGCTATTGTACACGCCCCTACAAAGCATCGGACTAGCGAAGGAGACTTTTATATCTTCTGGTTTAGGGATACGATAGGGGGGACAGACCCCCTCTTTTCCCGCAGATGGTAAGATATGTACCGGGTTGTTGCACCTACATGTCTGACTGTTACATCAATTAGTCAAAGTAAACAATAATTTGACGACCGACTGACCTTGGTAACGGTAGCGAGTTGAATACGCATCTGACGCGAACGGTTGTGGGAAAATCGGTCACATGCAGGCATAGTTTTTGGGGACTCTATTTTATAATAAATATACTAGTTGTGCTGAATTGAAATATCATGGCCTGAATTATGGAAATATCGTACAAAGCTTGAAATAATGTTATTAATTTAAACTGCTTGTGCTACTAATAACAAGAAAACTAAAAATTATATTTATGTTCACCGAAGAGGCGACTGCCAGCTAATACCATTCCACTTGGGCAAGACAATCTAAGGATATGGCATAAAAATTGTGGATATAAAAACTACAGTTCTGGTTTCTGTGTAATGTCGATGCTAGTACATCGGCTCTTATCACAGCGAGCCACAACAGCCCGGAAGTGGGCAAAGGAAACAAGATAAAAACGATGAATAACGTCCATTGTCCACTTCAAGGGGACGCATTTGAAAATACCCATTGTCCCGTCTGTAACCTACGCTTTCAATTGGACTTAGCTAAGACTAAGTAGCCGTGTAAATCACTCTTTTTCCTTTATACACAGGGAGGCAAACGAGAAATCATTTTTTTACGACTCGCCAATGAGTATTATTCAAATAATATAAACTAATATATTCAAATATTAAGTAAAGAAAGGAGTGCCGATAGGCCTTCGGCTACTCACGAACCGCACGAATCGCGACACCCAAGATGTCATGTTAGCGAGAGAGCGGCCCAATTCCGCTGCAATGTAGAATGGCACTACAAAACTATTTATACCAAATTTCAAAATCTATATAACTTTTATAATATTAGGAAGATGTATACGTACGAATTACACTTTACAATACATACAAAGATAAATAAATAAACTATATCGCGGTTCATTCAGATATTTTACCAATTCTTCTAATTAGGTCCACGAATGGCGGATACTAATCTGTGGTCTGATCACACCACACCTGATGTTTACAGGCACTAGACAACGGAAATATACTTTATAGTTCACCCAAGACAAAGGCGTTACAGACGGATTAGCCGCCTCGTTACCAACTTAGCCAGCCGGTCGGCAAAGATCACCTTCACGTTTATCGTGAGTCTGCCAACATTAAGAAAAAAACAAAACATCCCATGACACAAATCGATCATATGACGCAGAGAATACACAAACTCCTAATCAAATGTTCGATAATGAGCTCATTACGGTACTAAAAGTTGTGGCAATGAGTCGACATGATGTGTTTTCTTCGCGAATACTAAATAAAAAAAAATTTCTTGTATTATGTGCATGCTGCATTGTAGACGCATCGGGCCTCCATGACCACAACATTCCCGATACATCCCGGCAGTAGGGAGTGACATGCTGCATTGCAGCCGAATTGGCCACAACCGGGAACGTAACTCTTGCTCACTTGATCTACGCGTTTCGTGAGGTTTGTTAGCAGCACGAGGATTGAGGGGCCAATCCCCCAGGGAATTGTCAAAAATGGCTCTGGCTGCTCATTTCTCCCCTTGTAATAAAGCCATGCTCACATAAGATTTGTCAAGAGTGATTAGTGAAATAGAGATTTATTTGCTCAGTAAGCCTAAATCGTCAAGTATACTCGTGTTTATTTAGTAGCTCAGATCCCAAGCCACAAGTCCACATCACGGAGGTAATCATCACAGTTTTGAGTCCACATTCCAATGAGCGTCAAAGTTAAGATGTTGTGACGCAACACACAACGTGGTCCGGCAAGTATATGAGAGTATATGATAACATGCAGGCCGGGCAGAGTATATGATAACATGCAGGCCGGGCAGAGTATATGATAACATGCAGGCCGGGCAGAGTATACGATAACATGCAGGCCGGGCAGAGTATATGATAACATGCAGGCCGGGCAGAGTAAATGATAACGTGCAGGCCGGGCAGAGTAAATGATAACATGCAGGCCGGGCAGAGTATATGATAACATGCAGGCCGGGCACAGTAGACGGTTGAAATTGAATGCGAGAAACAGGAAAATGATGGCCATGATGAAATATACAAAACTAGCAGGGAGAACGGGCAGTCGAAGCCTACCGACACTCAAAAATATCTACACATTCAGACATTGTTCAGGCGCGATGTCGTATTTACTCGCATCGCCGCAACGGGTCGTTACAAACTCGCAAACATCACGAGACACGCCAGCGTAGTTGTCGCTTAGTGGCGGTATGTGCGCGAGAGGTACCTTTCCGGTCCTGCCGGCCCAATTCCGTGGCCGTGCAGCAATGTCACAAGCACAGCCAAGTACGGGCAAATTTGTCACTGGTATGAATAAAACGTACGTAGCGTTATCAATAAAGTACGTAATGGTAAAGCGCAAATTTGTGGCCGGTGATTCATGTTTCTTAGAAATTCCAATGTACAAGTAACTGGCAGTGTAACTAACTCAATCAGACAGAATTGAATATAACAATGTATATAATATGCCGTACATATTGTGGTAAAAATTATAAAATGAATAGTAATAAATAGGTAAGATATTTAAATAAATCATACATCAATTATCAAAATTTCAGAAATAACAACAAAAATTTTATATCGATGCGAGTTCTCCTTAATGCATATGTATGACATGGATATAATTTATAGCGGGAAAGCTCCTGAACTGCCAGCCAGCTTTCAGTTTAAAAAACTTTTTTTTGCGCCAAAAGAATTGACAATGATTTCTACCAAAAACAATTAACAATACAAGTAGCGAAATGGGGAATGTCATCAGATAGAATAACATCAGCTGTGCTGAGAAAGGACTATATAATATCATGTGTGTGTCTATGGGGTATCAAATAATACTAATGAAAAAAAATGTTTATATTTACTTTTATATGAATTCCCTTGCCGCGAACAAAACTAAGCTTACACACAAGTTATTCTCATTTTAGACAAAATATTTATATTAAATATCATCTATGTATTTAAATACTTTTAAGTTTATTGTAATATCAACTATGTCTATTTAAACTAACGCATTGGTTAGAACATTTACATAGTGATAATGTCGTACAGCTTCAATTAGCTAGATCACCGATGTAGTCATAACGATTTTCATTAAACACTTACTAAACTTACAATTTGAATATATTTTACAAATATCAAGATGTATATATTAACTAATAAGTCACTTCACATGTTGTCACAACTTTTTAATTTTGGCGCTGTTTAACGCGACCGCAACAAACGCGACAAACCCGCACTGCGGTCTGACAGTTACTGACATTTGGGTTTGACGTTTGCGGTTTGGCGGACAGTCTACTAGTTTTACGTCATTCGACATACCAACATGATAATATTGCGATACTTGCCTCTCTTTCTCTTACAGCGAGAATGAATGCGACATACGATCCGCAAAGTATTCAATGAAAGAATACGGCACACTCATTGGTTCACATTACTACTACTTAGGATTTGATAGGCCCTTCTCAAGGGCAAATATATATAATGTTATCGAGTGGTTTCCAATAAATGCTTTATTGAGGGTCAAACTTACAGTTTGCAGAACACATGTAAGTGAACCTAATTTGAGAACAGGGCATTAAATAGGTAAAAACAATTATGATTTTTTTAAAGGGCATACATTATATGCCAGTGTTGGTAACACTGGCATATAATGTATATTTATTAACAGGCTTGGCAAAAAATATACACCACTTTCCCACCACTGCTACTCAGGTGTCACCAGGATCGACAGTGGCAACCACAAAATAGCAACCCTTTCATATGATTGCAGGGAGACAGAGGGAAAAGCCAAAAACTGTCTTGGGATCTGCATCAAAATTGTCCTAATTCACTGATAGACATGTTACACAAAGTCAATGCTAATATCTGTAAGGAGGAAATTAGAGATTGCAATCCGGTATCATTTACAATCCGGCCAGAACTGACTGGACTGGAGCAAAGCTGGCTGAATACAAACATGCAAATTGAATACATATTTGCCAAATTATATAGACCTGGTATCTTAAGTGATACTTCTTGTTGTTTAAATGAGAATGCAGTGAGTGTAAGTAGTGTATCTTAAGTTTAAATAATTATTTTAACACATAAAAAGAAAAATAAAATATGTATTTATGGAAGAAGGAAATCACTTTTTAGTTAAATTTTTTTGTCATTAAAGGCAAATTTAAATTACGAAACGCTTCTAAATAATAAAATACTCAGTCCCATTTATTGCTGCAAGTACCTAAAGGTACACAAGTAATAATAAGAATAAATAGAATAAGATCTACACAGACTCAACATTCCTCCTTTTAGTTTGTATTAAAAAAATCATCTACAGATATTTTTAATACTAACAAACATTAAAACAGTGTTGCCGTTTTTTATAGGTAGAAATCTAGTAATGCAGTTTTTTAAGATTATACAGTCATTTAATATTTTCTCATATCATTTCAGTTTCTATGATTAATTAACTGTCTTACTGCATGTCCAAACAATATTATTGATTTTGACATTATAGATATATTCTAAATAGTCAATGCTTGATTCTATGCTTATTAGGACAAGAATATGTTTGTGCATATTCCTAATTGAACATAAACATTAAGAAATATTCATGTTTAATATCTATATATATGGCTATAACACATGAATATAAAATGAATTACTTCATTGCAGGAATCATATAAATACAAATTTATCAACTCGTTTTTTGAAGTGCAGGTCATTTGAACAATCAAAACTTTATAATTCAATATGATCTGATCTTTCAAAATCAGTACATAAGAGAACAGTTCCAGTTGTATATGCTAAAATAATTATTTTTTAAACAGTTTTATATCACTTTTATTTAAATAAATAACTATACACTGAAACATTACTCGTACACAAGCAGTGTTGACACACCTCTTGCTGATAGATGTAAGAAAGTAAAAAGTTAGCTTACTTGTATTTCTAATAGTAGTTCAGTTTTCCGACGTCGAATATCAATAAGGGTCTTCTGCTGCTCAGGTGTCAACTCTGAAATAACAATACAATGTTATTGTGACACCGAAAACAGCGTATGAAAGAACAGAGCATTACATTGGGGTCATGATTTTAAAGCACCCTGAGGAAACAAGTCCACTTTTACCCGTATGTGTGAATGGATCGCCATGATTACTTGCAGCATTATTTCCACCAAGGGAAAGATTTTCAAATTCACTTATCATTTCTTACATTTATTTAAAACAGTAAACAAAAGTTTACATCGTTAAAACTGTATTGCGGCCATATTTGATATTTATTTACTACTCATCAATTTTCCTTCTCCTTCTGGCTTCTTCGTTCATGTCTATGGTATTTCAATAACTACGCCGTTAAAATTTTTATTTGGGGTAAATTAATAATAAAAAAACAAATAATCAATTACTTTAAAAATCTATACATTTACATTTGAAAGGTGGCATTTTATCTCTGACCCATATTATATATCAAGACTACACAAATATTAACTATAACTATTTATTTATTTATTCAACTTAAGGCTTAAACCCAAATTATGATTGATGATCCTGAGCCTAAATTAAGTACCCTTCTGTGTATTTATGTCGGTACTTAACATTAAAAATTTAAATGGAAACCTAAAAAACAAGTAGATACCATGACTTTTATGCATAAAACAAATATATATCCGAAAAGCCGGCCCTCCTCCCCGATCTAGTGGGACGGTGCCGCACTCAACCCAGACTGGCGGAGTTTGATTCGAATTGAAACAACAAAGCCGTGATCATGACATCATCTATTATTATAAATCTCTATAGATCGCGTTTCTAATAGTATATATATGATATTATTTACATAGATAAAGGAAGCCTGCCTAAAATGCAACCGTCTAAGTTGTAAGAGCAGGCAAATGTGGTAAACCATCTGTGTCTTTTTTTTTATTCATTTGTTTCCAAATTATATAATGTTTCACATTTTTCTTCTCATTAACCAAGACCGGCGCTTGACATCATGGGCCTGTGTATGACTTCTTTATATATATTTTCTCCATCTTCAATATCATGGATAATTTGACACCTACCACTGATTTCAATACTATATATGGATAGGACAGGGAAAAACGTTTAAAAATATGCAGTAGAATTGGAAAATAACTCCTCAAAATACTGGTCAAGAAACTGAATGTGGCGTTATTAACAACAACAACACATCTTCACATTACGATCCTTTGCCTTATCTATTTTCATAACTCTCTTGCAAAGCCTCTTGACAACACCTTCGAATGGCACCCAATCAAATTGATTAACATTATCAGTTATCACTTATCAAATTTTCGAGCATTGACATAATATTATTCAATATACAATTACAAATAATTTCCAATATTTTTTAAAATAAGAACATTACTTTGCCGAGACGCTTATCATCGGTACTCGGCGAGTGATACCGATGTTATTGGTACCTTGCTTGAGTCTCTACATACTCAGGTAGTTAAATTGCTTCCGGTTGTTGGAATGTGGAGGGTGTAACCATGTCCGTTGAACATCTAGGTTGATAGGGGAAAAGTCACTACTACACCTATGTGTGCGCTGGCTTATTCTTGTAAATTCCGATTCATATAATTTTTTATACCAACACGTACAGTCTATGATTCCACCGTTGACAGTTTAACACTGTCACGAAAGCGAGCGTGTGGAAGGGCCGCTGGTCCTCATCACTCGTTACTTTTTACTTCTCCCAAAATCTCAATAAGCACGCCTCGCACACAAGTGCGAAGTGAAGGCATTATGTTTTGATAGTCATCAACATAAACTGTCAGTATATCAACGCGAAATGCATAAAATTTTAATTTAGTTCTACTAAGGGTGGAGTTTAGGATGATTAATGGGCAGGTAGGGAACAAGTTTAAAAAGTGACCAGGCGATGCTCCACAAAGTTGTATATACTTTATTGTATATACTCTACGAAGTAGAACTGAGCATATAAATTAGCAAAATTATTATTAACAAATTAGCTTATAAAATTTTGACTATTTCAACAGTAGTGCTATCTATTTTATATTTTACCGGACATTTGAAAGCATTCACTCGGTAACTCCGTTTTCTCTTATCCATATTATACATGACATTAGTGCTGGTGTTTATTTAAAACGATAGAGATAATATTATTATCTTTATGTTCAAATGGCGTCATGGTTATTCCTCAGTATCAACTATCCATAACATTCTGATTAGAGATATTCACTTCTGTAGTCTATTGGTCTCTCTGGTCAACTTAGACAGTTTTTACGGCCGACGGCAGATTGTGTTTGGATTGCGTTGGGTGGAGGTGAGAATTGCAGAGATCCCTTAAATATGTTGAGTTAATTGTATTTAAGCAATTTTTTAAATTGTTTTGTTGTTATGCTAGTTTCCGATAATATTTTCTGAGTACTGTATAATCATACATATATATAGAAATATACTAATCTATTTTATCTCAGGATGTATATCTTTATTTTGTAGATAAATTAATATAAACAAATAACACATTTACTTATTACCGGCGTTGTATCTGCCATTTGCAACAATGAATGACGGCGGCTGTGTACATCTAAACAACTTTAAGGCAGCTAAGGGATTGAATCCTTATAAAATCGTACACGCTTTTTTTGTGGCGTGTACATCCTATGAAGCAAGAAGATATAAGGTAAACGAACTTAACACAGATCAGATAACTTTAAATTGTAGTTTCGTATATTTTGATTTTTTAGTTTGTCTAAGATGATACTCATTAATGACAATGTATGTTTGGCTCAGCTGAGCATGACTAATCAGCTGATTTGTAATCTATGACCCTACAACAGCTGTTTTAGGAATTTATTTTGTTATGAATTTTCGATAAGGCCACAGACTAATTATAATTTTTTAATATTAAAATGCCAGTATTTTAATCCAAATTATGTTTCAGGCTACATCATGCTTATGTTTTACTTGTGGTCAACCTGGACCCCGCATGCACTCTTGTCTGCATTGCATTTTTTTCGCTTGTTATGGTGGGCACATACAAGATCACTCCAAAGCTAAGAAGCATTTCCTTTATGTAGATCTGAGTTATGGCAACGTGTACTGCGCTCAGTGTCAAGATTATATTTATGATAAAGAGTTCACTGAGATTGCCAAATTGCATAGAATGAAGGAGGCTAAGTATGTTTTGTTTACAGACTATTAATTATACTTAATATCCTGATAATATGAATTGCTATTTACCCATGAAGCATTAACAATTGTGTACTAGAAACTTAAGGGAATAAAGTCATGTCGTAGCAAACCCCATGTGTCCGCCATCCCTATTGCTTTAATCCTGCTGCTCCCTATGCTGAGCGATAATAATAGAATATCATTGTTAATAAAATTATAATGGACTTTGAAGTTATGTGTTTCTAACAGTTCAAAGTAATTATGCTCCATATATGTTATATTTATAAATGCAGTGTTTGCGACATTTATTATTAGGAGTTTTTTGCATTAATTTTATTGATTAGACTACTTATCTGTATAAACATTCCGAAGCTGATGTAACAGAAATATATTTTAAGCTTACTTATAATAATTTAATTTAATATTTCTTTTAACTTAATTATTTTTAAGTATATAAATTATTATTTAGATATAGTTAAGGCCATTTGTCTAGTCTTAAAAATCTGACTATATTCTCAGTTTTGTTAGTAAATAGCTACATAGTGCATTAGCATTAAAATAAAATTAGTTAGTATATGTAGTGACAAACACCTCAAACAAAACTTGTATTATTCATTAAATGTTGTGATAAAATAAACAGTATTATTAAAAGAGTATTTTCTTTCATAATTTAGGTCCTTAGGCATCAGTTTGCCCTACACACCATGGCTGCCCAATAACAATGAGGCCATAGCCCTCCGACGTCTACGCAAGCGTCGTCTGATCAGCCCACACACTACCATTGGCCTCAGGGGACTACAGAATTTGGGCTCTACATGCTTTATGAACTGCATTGTTCAGGTTAGTACAATTGATTATTCCTTAGCTGCCATGGACTGACTTGTTTGATAAAAGTATATAGTTGAACAGGATCTGTGACATGTTGCATTAACATTTATGCAGAATTACTGTCTCTTTAATATATTTAGTGATAAAAGAGACACTTTGACCAGCAAGCTGTCATAGAAAGCAGACAATGTTGGAAATGATGACCTTACTAAATGTAAACAGGAGGTCTGTTTATTGTGTTTATATGTAGCTACCAAGCCACAAATCAGCTGTTCAAAAATAGAATATTATGGAAAATATAATTTGCCATTATTGAAGTAGAATATGGATAAGAATCATAACTGATAACAGTATCATGTAATTTACAACCAATGTTATGGTCAGTTCTTCTAAATGGAACATGTCAAGGTAAAAGTTTCTAAGAATAACCTAAGTACAACTTAAAAAGAATTGTTCATAATTTTTATTTGTGCTCAGAATAGAGTTGATAGAGATTTTACTCTTTGCTGATGGTTTTCATTTTATTTATAGTAATATAAATAATATTATTATAAATAAATTGGAAACATGTAAAAAGCTTAGAATAATTGATTTGTAGGTACAGTACAAAGTCTGCCATAAATTCCTCTTCTTTAATAAGCTCTAAGTTTTCTTTGCTCATTGTTCCTGCATCAGGTTTTATAAGATTAAGGATATGTGTCAGTTGTAGGCTATTAGATCATACATTACTACTAGACCTAACCCCAGTCGGGACACTCTCCATGACCCATTCACCCACGCCATCCTATTTTAGCTACCGTGTGTAAGCTGCCCTCGTCAAGAGAATGATCAGGGACTCTGCGGTCTGTCTGGTCATGATAATAATCGTTCTATAAACATTCTCATATCGGGAGGAAATCACCTATCTGCGGGAGAGCGCAATCCAATGATGCTGTATTGGGGCTATCTTTGCTTATACAGCATAAGTTCAGGTCTGAAGAAGAATTAGACCTATTGTCCGCTATGTTGGATGGGTCATTTACAAAAAGAGAGTAGTCATCAAAACGCTACGACTGCTCGTTTGTCTTAATATATGTCACAGCTTTTTCAAAATTTACTATTTCAGATATCAAAAGAGGAATTAGTACATTTTATAGCGTTAGAGGACAAACGAGTAATCCGGGCTAATTTAGTGCGTACATATGCCGACTAACATGCACACGGTTAATAAATTTTGCTGACGCGTTGCCCTCGTTCACCTACTTATGGGCCACCGCAAACCGCTCGAAACGGGATGGCATCACTTTTACTGTACCATGCTCTATGGCAGCGAAAGGTGCCGCGTCAGTGCCGGATCGATCTGGGTGCAACTGCTCTGATTTTGAGCTTGGCATTGATTTTATGAAACCCCGGGGAAAAGGAAGTATTAAATATGAAGGAAATGCAAGGGAATAAAATGAAATAAGAAGATAAAATGCAGTATGTGGCCGTCCACAGGCCACAAGTGATGTATTTTATTGATCTATTTAAAACGACACTTTTGTTGATTATACCTTGTGGTTGATTTCGTTTCCAGTGCGGGTATATAATTTATTCATTACGAGGGTGTATTAACACAATGTACGTGTGTATTGAAAAGTGCTCGGCCTAACACTGATTCATTCAATTCTAAAAATTTAATCCCACATTTATTTAGTCCAGTTCAGACTTGTTAATTGTGTGAAGTTCGAACGTGTGCGTTAGTTAGTTGGGAATTTATAATTTTTTTAACAAAGCAATCGGACTTAGAAATCGGAATAGTCTCTGCAAATCGAGCAGCGTGCCGTCATTAAGTACCTCCATAAGGAGCGGCTATCAATGAAAGCCATACATGATGTAATGGTCATTACTTTAGGAGATTCTGCTCTGTCTTATTCATCCGTCAAAAAATGAATAGCAGAATTCAAACTTGGTAGAGAGAGTGTGAAAGAAGATTTTCGACAAACGACGAGGTCAGAACAGCAGTAGGTGCATATTTTGACTCTAAGGAAGAATCCTTTTTTTTTTGCTTTAAATGGGCGATGGCAAAATTGCATCAAACGTGATTATGTAGTAAAATAAAAATTTTACTGATTTAGTATGTGTTTATTTTCTTGAATAGGCCGAATACTTTTCCTCCATCCACCCTCGTAGGTGAAGTAATGATGCTCTGGCCATGATAATAACAAATAGATTTTGCCGGTCACATTTGCCCATCGCTCGCGCCCCTAACTCCCCAGGCCGACAGCGACTCTTTGGTATGATCGCAGGGAGCCCGGGGTGAAATCTAAAACAGTCTCGACACCGATGAAAATAATAAACCAAACCTAGTCTTATCGCCCGACGAGCACGCTTAACAATCCGATGAAGCTGTATAGGGCTTCTCTTTGCTTCCACATAAATTCAGGGCGGAAAAAAAATATGTCTCCATACGTCGTCCTGCGTCGAGAGTGCCATCGTGTGGCGGGAGTATAGAAAATCCCTCGCGTAATACGAGTACTTGTGTGAAGATGATTTTCTTGCATTTCCTGTGACTAGTGAGATTTCTTATATATTGGTATTTTTACCCACCGAACTTTATAACGATATTGATTATCGTTATAAAGTTAAGCCATCAGGGATCCTAATAAAAATAACAAGGTAGCAGCGGTGATGATACTAAATATAAGGGATGAGTGAGTTTGTCACACCAGGTTTAGCCACGGGCTAAGTATCGTAAGGACTCGTGTTACGGGCACTACACAAACGGACATGCATTTAACATTTTGTATGTCGTTATGTAGTCGACAATAATGCACAGCCTTCGGCGCGCAATAGTCTGCCATTACGTACATGATCTGTAATTTCTGTGCTTGTTATACACTTGCTCTATGAGCGCGTCAAGTGGCAGCGAGTGCCGATCTTACGCCACTCCTACACGTTAATCAATACTTAGTGCTATTCAAACGATGTAACGATGTTATATAAACAAATTATTAACAGCTCACCGTGTCCCACTGCTGGTCGAAGGCCTCTCTGCTCTGTATAATATAAGATTTGAAAAATAGAATTATTGCTTTACTTTTATTGGTCGTCTTCATCCAATTTGGTAAGAGGTAATTCGATTCGGTATTTTTCCAATTCGATTGTAATGCAACCTGACACAGGCTACATTGCAATGGAATTGAGTCGGTACGAACGGAGAGTAACTTAGCTCACATGAAACCGCCCTATATATATTTCGTATTGATTGTACTCACAAGAATAACCGGTGGCCCATTCTGGGGGATGGGACGAGAATCGCAATTCATATGCGATATGCGGACATTAATGGGCATGGTTATCACCAAATGGCCCCGATTACTCCTCTACCCACATAGTGTTTTCTGTAATAGACGGGCTTTTAAAGTGAAACGAATTTGAAATTTCAGATGTAGTGAATTCACAAAGGGTTTCCATTTAGTTCGTCCCCGTGATATTTGATCCTATCCTTAGTTTAAATATTGATAGAGCACTTTCATAGACTATTTATATAATTTGCATATCTATCTAGAGATATAAATAAAATTAAAGTTTGTATGTGATTTCGAAAAAACTAGGTTTTTTCATGTACTGTATCTAAGATACTAATAATTGATTACCAGGGGACTCAATTTGTCATGTATAACTTGTCTTTTATGTCAATAAACAAATTTATAATTATTATTAAAAAAATCTCTGTAACGATTGGACTGATTTTGATGTAACTTTAATTGAAAGATTTCGGACTTTATAGAGCTAGACATAGGCTACGTGTAATTTAAAAAAAATCTTACGCTTTCGTCACGAATACTCGATGACTAATCGGGTGTCGATGAAACAATCGAATTACACGTTTAACACCAAGGGGCTCATCTAGTTCATAATATATCTACTTTGGATAATATATGTAATACATATCATCATTATCAGCGTTATCGGACCACTACTGGACATAGGCGTCTTTCAAAGAACGCCGAGACGACCGATCACCTGCTACTCAATACATAATACATACATTTAACAAGAATATCAAAAAAAAATATTTTTACAACACACCACAAACTTGTCAGTAATTTCCGAAGCGTACGCGATGTAACATTTTTTGGTATTTTTTCACTACTTTTTAGGTCAAGGGTTACGTTATAGAAGCTTTGGCATGGGTCGCGGGGATAATGTGTACCTTAACAAATTATTATACCCTACAACCTTTCTCAGCAGAGATAGCTCTATCCAGTAGTGAAAACCGCATGATAATTCAGTAGATTTTCATAAAACCAGCCAGACATATAGGTTTTGGGGACTTTGTTTCATTATAAGTATAGATGTGTTGACATACATACAGGCGCTAGTTCTATTGGTGGAAAAAGAAAGTATTATTTCTATTCGGGTATACACGTAGCCTGATAGCCTTTTGACCTGAATAATTACAATTCCTTATCAAATATAATTATTTTAATACAAAATTAATTTCTCCTAAATACTTTGTTTAACATCATTGAAAGCAACGTATTTGAGGACGAAGTGTTTCATCCCGGGGATGTTGAATATGATGTGAAAGTAGGATACCTCCAGGACTAAAACCTCTTTAAACCAGTACCCCCATGGCTATTGCAGTGGGACGACTGTTTGTTGGAAACGGGCGGTACGGCCGGGGAAGTACCTTTCGTTGAATTTAGTCCGACGTGAAGTGATGGCTTTGCTGTGGTACATGGTCCAAGGAAATGCGGTTAGAAGAGAGTGTACATATGCAATGCTCTCACTGCGTATGTACCAATCGTAATTTAGCCTGTGGAGCAGAATAACTAGTAAAGTAACATGTTCTTGGAAGCGGTAGTGCCATGCTGCATTACAGCTGAATTGGGCGGGCGTGTGAGAGGTAGCTCTTGCTCTCATAATACCACTATGCTCCGCTGTCGCGCATCGTGATGAAGTTTATGAGTTTCGAGTGGTCCATTGAAGGCGAAGGAAGACAACATATATACATACCAATAATGTAGAAGTCAATGAGGGTTCTTCAAGACTTCCCCTTGTGCTATACTATCTGCGTCATTATAAGGAAATAACATTACAGTCACGTAAAGTAGCATTTCTAAGAATGAGTTTAGGTTCACAAAGTTATTAATAAATAATTATTGCAGTTACTATCGCTTATAATTATATGTTACGTTATGAACTTTAAGACTGACATAAATGTAACTAACTCACACCCAGCGTACAATATGCGAGTTTAGATTGACAGGAATTGTGTCCCAAATTGGTAAAGGTAGGGCAAACTCGCGCGTATTGCATCTTGTGCACAACCCCGATGCAGATGCAGCTATTTTAAGCGTAGCCAGGGCGTGGCAATCAATCGATTTGTTATCACTACTCTCTCGCTTCCTGTGCTGACGAGCTCCGCTTTTAATTAACTGTGTTCACCCCTGTCACTGTGTAGCTTCCGATTTTAATTAATATTTGATTACTTGCTCTGTGGTGTAAACGGTGCGGGTGTCGCCTGTTAAGACCGTTAGCCGCGTGGGGTCCTGGGTTCGATCCCCAGTTCGGGCAACTGTTATTTAATGTTTCTCAGATTATTCTGAGCACGCATTACATTGTCCGGGGTTGGAATGCGCCCGAAGTGGCCATAGGCTTTGCC
>JAFELO010000982.1:268979-273638 GCA_017140195.1 Eumaeus atala
TTCATAAATTTAGCTAATACGAATTTAGTCAAAGATAAATTGGTTTCATATCAATTGGAAAATAAGAATATTCCCATGGTATAATTTGTTAGGTTATTATTGCTTTATGCCTAGTAGGTGCTATCTAACATAACTACTATTATGTACTTCCGTGTTGATGTCTTAAGTTTACGCGAATGTTACTCATTACAATAAAACTACTTTAAGGGATTTTTTCGTGGTTTATATAATTTTTTATCTAGCCCGACGTTTCAGAAGCTTTACAGCAAGCATGGTCATTGGGCTAGTTTAATAATTAAATAAATCGCGTTGAAATCCGTAAAAATAGTTTTATTGTAATGTGTACTTCGTGTCTTTGTTGCTTATAAATCTACGATAAACAGCGTAACTTAATGACGTGAATTTTCAGACGTTGATACACACACCTCTTCTCCGTGACTACTTCCTGGGCGAGAAGCACAAGTGCAAGACCCAGGGGTCGGGGAAGTGCCTCGTGTGCGAGGTCTCCAAGCTGTTCCAGGTACCGCTAAATATAGCTCGCGTCCCGCTGCACTATCGATTTACCCGTCCAATAACAGCTGTACTTGCGTCGTGGCCTCGCTGTATTTAATTGTATGTTATTGAGTTGTAATAAATATTATCTATCTATATTAATATTAAAAAACTGAATCGTTTATTCGCTTGTTCGAACATACTAATCCCGGGAACTACATATTAGAAATTACTATCACCATAAGACTAAAAGCCACTGCTCTGCGAGGGTTAAGCGATTTAACATCGAAGCGCAGATTATTGTACAAATAATTAAGGTAGCTGCCACTGAAAGAAATTACACTTAAACTATGGGAAAAGTGGTACTTTGTACCACAATTTAAAAAAGTACTATAAATTTATGTACATGAAGTTAAGTAAATAAAGCGATACGCCATTGTTTACAATGGACTCCAGATCGTCTGGAACAGTTTAAACAGTACTGACAAAATGTGTAGTTAAAGATAGCGAAGTACCTCTCGCTATTTGCAAGCGGGGCGGAGTGAGGTTTGATTATGTTGTCGCGTTTCGTGCGGCTTCTTATTGATTGTATTGACACGCGCCTGCATTTCTTATGTTTGTGCAGTTGTTTATACATTATAAGCAGCTAGCTGTTCAATTGTTATTTTTAGAGAATAAAATCTTTATTTTTAAATGCAAACAACAGTCAGATCCTTTTGGCATAGACATCCACGTCATGGTTATGCAAACGTGTTGCATTTTTCCGACCTCCACTCCAATGGGCCATTGGGGACTTACAAACCCCAGGAAACACGACAGCATAGAAGTACTTTCCGTTAACGTTCCCGTAACGTACTGTCGGTAGAACGCGGCTGCACTACAGCATGGCACTTCCTCTTGAAAAAAACCCTTTGTCTCCTATGGTATTTAAAAATTATAATTAGCGAGTGATCCTGTGATGTATCGAATTGAAAGAGAACCCTGAACTGACGATTCCGCGGCGGGTTAGATACAATATATCTTTGTTTCTCATTTTCGATTAAATTCTGGTGCATTTTTAGTATGAACACTAAGTGTGTTCTGTGGTGTGTAGGAGTTCTACTCGGGAGCCAAGACGCCGCTGACACTGCACCGGCTGCTACACCTCATCTGGACGCACGCGCGCCACCTCGCCGGCTACGAGCAGCAGGACGCGCACGAGTTCTTCATCGCCACGCTCGACGTGCTGCACAGGTTCGTTTACGCACGCGGTAGCGTGTACAGCCGAGTTCAAAGCGGAAGTAATTTGGGGCCAGCACAAGTATTAAGTATATGAACAGTAACAACACAAATCTAAATCTTTTGACACAAGGAAAGTATTCACGCTGCATGCTCTGAACCACTCTGTTAAAACGTCAAGGCAAAACTAACAATGACAAATCTTTAACTTTAATTAGACAATTTATGTTGAAGATTTATAATTGCTGCGACTACTACTTAGTAAAATTCGTGAATAATTTTACTAAGTATTCGTCCAAAAAGTTTGTTAGTTTACTTTGTGGGTTTAAAAATACGTAATGTTATAATGTTATAAGCTAGAAACATGTAATATTATTAGTGATAAATATGATGATAGTATGAAAACACCTTTTAACAAACATTATAGACATTGCACGAATGGCGTCGAAGACACAGAGAAGAAAGAGAACGGTCGCTGTAACTGCATCATAGATCAGATATTCACGGGCGGGTTGCAGAGCGACGTCGTGTGCACGTCCTGCTCCGGAGTCTCCACCACCATAGACCCCTTCTGGGACATCAGTCTGGACGTGGCCGGGCCCGGCTCTCTGCAGGCCTGTCTAGAGCGGTTCACCCGCGCCGAGCACCTGGGCTCCGCCGCTAAGATCAAATGTTCTAACTGTCGAGCCTACAGGGAATCTACGAAACAGTTGACGCTGGAGACATTACCGATCGTCGCCAGCTTCCATCTGAAGCGTTTCGAGCATTCCTCGCAGATTGACAGGAAGATATCCGCCTTCGTCTCGTTCCCCGCGGAGCTGGACATGACTCCGTTTATGTCGACCCACCGCAGGGCCGTCGACGCGGCGGACAACAACAACGCTCCCGAGGGTATATTCGAGGACAACCGGTACTCGCTGTTCGCAGTGGTGAACCATCTGGGGTCGCTGGACGCCGGCCACTACACCGCGTACGTGCGCCAGATGAAGGGCAGCTGGTTTAAGTGCGACGACCATATGATAACCCGCGCCTCGCTTCGTGAGGTTTTGGACAGTGAAGGGTAAGTTGAATGATTTCAGTCTCAGTTTTTAGATTGAAAGGGAGCAGACAAGCAGTCGGAGTTTTTTAATGACTACCGACGTTATGTAAGAAGTGCCATTTGTTGCCACTAATAAATAGGCGAGACGTCTCTGATAGTGTCCTCTTGATGAAAATCCTTAATAATGAAATCAATTCCGCTGAATTGTTATCCTAATTCTCCTTTAATGTCCCATCAAAGACGACATTTAATCCACCAATAGGTGTACCAGTTGCCTGGACTAACTACAGGCGAAATTCCTATATCGTGTGTGCAAGCAGGAACTACAATAAATTATGTAAACAGCACGATGTAGACACGTATATCTTTAATATGAACTTAGAAGGTGCTTAAGCCTTAGCTTTATAAATATTCATAAACATATATATACACCAATATATGGCCAATATTTAATGACATTAACCTGTTTCTTGCATGTGTGGACGTTCATTCTTTGTCTTATCAAGTGATTTCTATACGTGAAGACTTGTAACTGGCTGTCAGCTGGCCATACTGCATGTTGTTTATTTGATTTGTATAGCTGCAAGTCTTATTACTTAATTAAATAAAATATTTTTATTGATCACATAAACATGGGTTAGTAAAATTACAAACTAATTAATTGAAAAAAATTAAAAAGATGATAATCTAGAATTTTACTCTCCTTCCCTACTCCACTCCAATGGGCCACTGGTAATTCACAAGCCTAGTTGTCGCTTTGTGTAGGTATCATGTGAGCGAGAGGTCATGCTCTCCCAAGTCAACTACAGTGCAACTTGATACTATTCATTCATTACACGTCCGATGCACAATTGTAGAATTTTAAAGCAACCTTAAGAACCCGTGACATCTAAAGATCTTCCATCTCAATCAACCCGTGACTCGTGATCAATTTATAAATTAAGAATAAGACGAAGAATTAAAATCTAATTCATTCCATTTGAAGTAAATCTTAAATTAAAATCCAATGTATATTTTCAGGTACCTTCTCTTCTACCACAAGACCGTGTTGGAGTATGACTGCGAGGTCTCTTAAGTTACTAAAGAAAGTATTTATAAAATTTTTATTCCAATTTTAATTTGACATAATTGGTGTTTGACATGAAACTTTGCAATTTTAGTTTCAAACTCGTTTAGACAGATTGAAAATACGAGTTTCTTGCGTGATATTAGTCGGTAGATTTTTGAATAAATTTTCGTGTTATATGTTATTTCAATACATTCACCAATTTCTTAATATTAAGCTCCACAATTAGTTGGAGAAAATAATCCAGTTAATTTCCTAATTATGAAGCTGTTGGATAAAAACACGGTAGCGTGTCAAGCCAAGTTAAAGTTCACAGAACGGGCGTGCAGCATTAATCACGTAATAAAAATAAGTAGACGAATGATCCAGAGTGATTTATTTTAAACGACATGTAGTATTTTCAGTAGTCTGAAGCTGTTAGAGAGGTATAACCATAGATGCTTTTGCCTTCAACTTCAGTATACTAAAGTATATAACTATAGTAAGTAACTATAGTAGACTCTAATTTTTTATTACAAATGTCAACTAGTTTTCTTTCATTTAATCTGCTTTATTGAGCAAATATTAAGTGACACACATGTTTTATGAGTGTGTATTATCTAAATATGGTGAAAGTTTTCATCGCGCATTAGCCCAGAAGTTTTCATACGGTTATTACAGGTAAATGTATAAATGTAAAATAGATCAATCTACTTATAGATGTCTTATCTAAAACTGAATTATAAAAATTAATCATTAGCTTTTCTAAAAACATTTTTTAACTAAAAAAACCGGGAGAAGGATTATTTTAAAGAATCGTCTACTATGGTTATTTGAGTATTTGTCAAATACGAGAGAAATTACT
>JAFELO010000982.1:273696-285010 GCA_017140195.1 Eumaeus atala
ATATTCTGTGTCTCTACCCAATTAAAAAAGTGTTATTAGCTGTCTAAACAGTAGATTCTTATATAGTCGACATGCCACCGATATGTGAATGTTCCTGGCATTGTATTACGTTCCTCTTTAGTTGTTTCTCCTATTTTTTAGATGATAACATTTGACTGAACTGACATTAGGTTAATGTGATATTTATTGTCTCGTGTATATAAGTAGAGTTAAATTTCTTTTTATTTCACGAATATTTTTGTTTTTAATAAGTAACCAAGTTATTTATAAACATTTATTTCCTAATGCTTGGGATTTTTAGCGTGTTAGTAGGTATTATAATTACTTGTGGCAATAGAACCTCTGAGGAACAATGACTAGTGGCTAGTCGAGCAGCCTCATATCTGTACTCTATTCAGATACATCAATATTCAGTCTACTATAATTACATGTTCTGTCTTCATGCTTTAACTGCGTTGACAGCCATTTCGCCTCAGTAGTGGTTATAATCATTCTCTTTCAGTAGAAGCGAAAAAATCCTTTGCTGATTTCAGTCCTCTAGATTAGGTAGTCTACCCTGATATAATCTGATATAGAAAAGGGATGAGGACGCAGAGAAAATGGAAGATAAAATTTGATTGTTTGGACTTTTCCGACGAAAGTTATCGACAGCCAGTATCCCCTGTTGATTGATAAACACATTAATAAAGGCCATATCTTTTCTATTGCTATGCCATATATTGCATTTACTATTTTATAATTTAATATCAGATCCGAGCCTAAATTATATACTAGTCTTTTGTATGTAAAAATTTAAAATGCCTTGCGTGACGCAAATGAGCCCAATGTTTTAATTCCTATAAAAATAAATATGCAAGAAATATGTTAATGCACTTTATTTTATTGTGTGTCGGGCCAGTAGCGTATCTGGATGACGGTAGTAGTTTTTTTTTATATTTCCCATGATGTTCTGTGCTCTATGAATTGTGTTATCCGCTTATTGTGTATTTAAA
Organism: Eumaeus atala; assembly: GCA_017140195.1. Taxonomy (NCBI): domain Eukaryota; kingdom Metazoa; phylum Arthropoda; class Insecta; order Lepidoptera; family Lycaenidae; genus Eumaeus; species Eumaeus atala. The sequence continues at coordinate 274,689 of JAFELO010000982.1, forward strand.
AGTTAAGAGATGTAATAGTAAACGTGTAAATGTAACCAAATAAAATTTAAATGATTCCGCTTTAAATTGTATCTAAAAATATCGATAATGTAAAATGTTTTCTCCTATCATGACTCATAAAATAAATATATTGAATGATATATATAATTTGTGTTTCATTAAGCTCCGACCCTCATTGCGTGTTACGTAACTGTATCATTTTGAACAACTTTTTTTTTGGCTTAAAATAATAAGGTAGCCATATAGTGTCTATCGGCGCCCATAGACATCCACATTATTGTTATGCAGACGCGTTGCTCTCCTTGCATCTTTTGGGACCATCGGCTACTCACGAAAAGCTATAGTAAGGCGGTCATTTTAGGGCGGTATATGAGCGCGAGGTAACGCACTGGTCGTGCAGGCTCAATGCAGCTGAATCCAGCATGGCACTACAACATACTCCATCGTTACGGTCCTGTGGTAATTTTATCGGATGGGGCTCTGTCTCGGGGCCCCCTCGGACAGGTGACACGTGGCATGTTGCCACTGCTCATTGCTGTTGTTTTTTGGTTGACTCACATGCCCGTACTGCCACAGACAGCACGATAAGCGATTCGCGAAAGGTTATCGTGGTTGGCCCAAAACAATTGTGGGCAATGAGAGTAATGTCCACATGGTCCGAGGACATCGAACCTACTGTGAGGTTATAGACCTGGTCAGTTTATAATGAAGTCAGGACACGGAAGGAGGAGAGAGGATGAACGAGAGGACACTTAAATAAATAATAGGTAGTCCAAAAATTGCATGTTGTGGGATAAATCTATATTATATATATATATATATATATATATGGCGGCTATATAATTAGTCTTTGAAGCATCCATCAAAGTTTTTCTGCCTCCTATCACAAGCGTTGTTTACGTATATGGACGCTACATCCACAAAACATGTACGCATGAAGAAAAGATACTGGAAAATAAATAATATATTTATTTGTTGTCAAATACTTTGTCCCCGTTGCTTAAGAAATAAAAACAACATTATCTAGGTTAACATTTTATTTAACACAAACAAGTGAGCTTACAGCGTGTTGTTTTGTGTATATGAATAACACATTAAAACATTTATTACATTAAATTTTATCAATTTTAACATACACAATATCATTTTCCGACCCACAACGGGTTCGCCTATCACAATACAATCAGACTATAATTTCCACTTTCAGTGTTATTCTCTTATTGACTTAGAACGTAAAAAGAATATAGTATATAATGGTATAATGAAAAGGAAATACTTAGAGTATTTAACCAACATACAATACTTCGAACTCTTGGTATACACACTGTAGTGTATAAGGCCAAGTTCACTTGAATAGAACATAAAAATTATAATAACGTCACATAATAATGTACAGGAAAGTTACAACTATGACAAAGTTTCTAATCTAAGGTACTAATTTAAAAAAGGTTAGTCGCAGTAATAAATAGTAAATTAGTTATGAAAATAATTTAAACAACAGACACAAAATATAACATAAGTCAAATCTAAGTATAGACATGCAAATATAGTTGAGAATATAGTTTGGACTAAGAAGCTTTTTTATCTTATTTCACATACCTACAAAAATAAGATAAACCTTTATCTTGTCACCGTCATTACGAAAATATTATTTGTATTTAAATATTTTTAAAGTGACGCCAAATCCACTAGAATAGGTAACCAACTTCGATATCACCTGATGTAGGAAAGGGAGAAGGCTAAGACGAAGTCTATTCTAATTCAAACAACTAAAATAGTAGCAACGGCTATGAGAAGCACATACCAGCTACTGGTTCCCCTGGATTTCGATCCAATGTATAGGGAGCCCATGTTATAAAATTTGTAATTTATAAATTTTGTATGTTACATCAGATACATATTCTAAATGAGAGATGTGATAGATACTTGGATATTTTTTTTACTGCGTGATCAAGCCATGTGCTGTGATGCGTATGTATGTAAAATGTTCTAAAGAGCTAACAACAATTTCCGGGCATATGAGACTCAGGACTGGGCATGTAGAACATATAGCTGGGGAACATTACTCGAGTTTATCGATGCAATGTTTATTAAAATTATTGAAGAGAACGTGGCTCTATTCTGCATTCATAATCTTTCCAGACTTCATCTGCTTTATGCCGAAAAATCTTTGTGTTTTGCCCTATTTAAAAATGTGTATGGCCGTTTTAATATATATTTTAAGGCAATATTTTATTCGTTATAATTAGCCCCGTAATTCATATTAACCAAGTTTTTGAACATAAGTGACTGCTAGTGATTGAGTCCTATCATTTTTGACAAGACGGGGTTACCAGTAATATACTTATCTGAACATCAATCTGAATGACAGTAGATCACATTGTCTCTTTATTGATTTCGGAAAATTTTCGAGCACCCCTTCTCCCGGGCGAGATAATGACGCCCGCTCAGTGCCTGGCCGCTCGAGCGCGGCACTCGGCGAATAACGCCGAGGGGAGTAGCACCTCTGCACACACTCGGGTAATTCAGTTGTTCATGAATCAAGGAAAGACGAGGATGTACCCACGTCCGTCGAAGATGCAGGTTGCTAAGGAAAATGCTAAGGCACTGCCGCATCAGTTTAGTGTACGCCAGCTTATTCGCATACGTCATCCATTTTTATACCGATGCGTTCAGTCTGTGGTTCCAACGAAAACGGTTGTGTGGAAAGGCTGCGCTTGATCACCATTTTTTACTTTGAGCTTTTTCAAAGTAGCGACAAGAAAGCGACCGCGGACAAGTCTACACGATCGGGCACTCCTCACCGCTCATCTTCGCTCACCAATCGTGAAGTACATGCGGAAAAATAATGGCCGATACTCGCCTAGAATCCGCCTCTCACGTGAGTGAGAGTGACACGACACCCTCCCCATCAAAATGCCTCCCTGTGGACGCCCCCTTAGTTCTCGGCGGGCTCGTCCAGCAGCCGCTCCAACTGGCGCACCTCGGTGACGGGCAGCGAGCAAGCGAAGCGCCGGCACACGTACGCCGTCGGCACGTCACTACGCGACTTGATACTGCTCGGCACTGGAACCAGATAAATGAGATATATAGAGATAAACATTCAGTTTGGTCGCGTACTGTCCGTATGTGGTGTAGTCTTCGTAATTGGCTATTTGTGTGAAGAGAATTATGAATATGGAGAAAGCAACACAATATGTAAGTGTCGTGATGTTTGACACACGCTTCTCTCTGCGTGGGTGTTAGGATACTCCACTGGCGTGAAGATGCGTTGTTGATGATGTTACATACCCAATTAATGACAGGGGTGCAAACTATTAGGTCCTTACGTTTGAAATTGGCGTTTTGTATGGGAGGAACAAAAAGTCGAATATTTTTTAATATAATATATTTAATTAATCAAAGTATGAACCATTATTTTCTATGCACTTTTGCCATATTCATTAGCTCCTTTACTAAAAAAAACCAGTCGGATGGGAATCCATAAAATCTTTGAAGGCGATTTGGACTGCCCCATCGGAGTTGTTTTTTTCCCTTGTGAGAAGTTATCCAAATTTCGAAAAAAATAGTAATCTGTTGGAGCAAGGTCTGGGGATTACGAAGGGTTTCTTAGACTTTCCAAATGGAGTTCTTCTACCAGCCAGGGTTGTTTAGCCGCTAGCTTTATCATCATGGTTAGCACTTGCTGACAATAGACACCCGCCGTATTAGTGTGGACCGATTTGAGAAAACTGTAATTTACAATACTGGCACTAGTCCACCAAACGCTTACAAGTAAAATTTTTGTGGTTAATTTTCGCTTGAGGCAGGATTTGGCTGGCTGTTCAGGATCCAACCATTACGCTGAGCACTTTCCGATTCTCGAAAAGAATCCATTTTTCATCACAGCTAATGTTCGGTTTAAAATACCTTCATTATTGTGCCGGTTCAGTAATGTGACGCAGCAATCGACGCGCGTTTGCCCGTTTGCTTCAGTCAACTCGTGAGGTTCCCTTAAGATTTTTAATCTTCCCAATTTGCTTCAAGTGAATTAAACAGTTTTATCACTAAATTCGAAGCCAGCAGCTAACTCAGACGTGGTTGATGGATCCACTTCCACAATAGTCTTTAACTCTTCGTTATCAACTTGAATCTCAGCCCGTCCACGGGGCGTGGTCTGCAGGTCGAAATTTCCAGAACGAAAACGTTGGAATCAAAAACGAACTGTGTTTTTTTTTTTACAACACGACCGCCATACACATACACAGTTTGAGTCGTTTCCGCGGCACTAGTACCACGGCGTAACCACACTTGTAAATAACGCGATATTTTAAGTATTAAGCTAACAGAAAAAAAAACAGAAGAAAAAAACAAACGAATGACGGTCATTGAAGCACAAATACATGTCAGTACGAAAAACGCCAATTTCATATGTAAGGGTCTAATATTTTGTGACAGACAGCTTTGTAAAAAATATTGTTGTTGTTGAGATAATCAACCACAGACCTACTAGAAGGAAGGGGGTGCAAACTACCTTTGTAACAGACGACTTTGTCAAAAATAAACAACAACTTTTCGATAATTATTGAACAGAAGAGCGCCAAGTGTCGTATATATTTTTTTATGTACACTACATGTGACACCGCCGTAAAGTGATATCTATGGTGACAGCACAGTATGTTATTCATAAGTAAAGTAGGTTTTAAAGATAGAGTTATAAAGGAAGGATCGGTGTTAGTAAAAGATCGGGCTGGCGATTACCATAGTGAGGAAATTGGTAGCAGTAGAGTCAGCTTCTATAGTATATAGTTATCCATATATAGAGATGAGTGGCGCTGAGCTACAGTAGTTAGTAGTAGCAAGACTCACGTATGTCGCACATACCGGGCGCGTCGGGCTCGTGCACGGCGAGCACGCGGGCCGCCAGCAGCCGTGAGCGTACCGCGCGCACTAGCTCCAGCGTGCGCTCGTCGTGTCGCCCGCCCGATATCACCACCTGGGTGCCGTGACTATGTAAACTGTTTGTGATCTGAGCTAATTCACCTTCATATTCCTCTATCATTAAGAAGCTCAACCATGAAATGTTAGTATCCTCCGTTTTCGACTTACGTTATGACAGTTGGAGCGACCACAGATCAGTAATATAACAAAGTTTTTTTTACGTAAACATACTTTTATCATAAACCAGTTGCAAGACAAAAAGATAATGTTTTATAACGTGCAATAATTATTCGATGGCCCGTTGGGCGGATATCTATAGGCGTCCACAGCCACCATAAGTCTCCGACTAATCTTTCTTGTAATAAAAAGTCGTACTTGCGTAGGCGAGTCGTTGTAGAACATAAGCGCGGACATCATCTCCGGCAGCGCGGTGGGGATCTGTTCAAGTCTGGTCGCGAAGGCGGTGAGCACCCGTTGGGCCAGACCGCGCTCGGCCGCGCCGCCCTCGCCCGTGCTCTTGTCGGCGTACACCGCGAGCCGCTGCAGGTTGTGACACGACACGCTGTTGCCTGATGGCTCCGCGCCATCTTGATCTGGAATGCCGTACGGAATGTGTAAGTATCTATCTAGATATTTGAGATTGCGTAACAAGTATCCGGATTTCTTAGTCCCATTCGCGTTGCTACAGCACATACATACACACGCGTGTATTGCTAGAAAAGTTATTTTCAACTATTTTGTAATTATCTAATTTTGTTCTTTTGATACAGTGCTGCATGTTATTGCAGGTAAAGGTTTTATCTGTGTATCTTCCTACAGACGCCGGGAGGCACTAAAAGGCTTCAACTGCCTGTTACCTCCATTTTATGCCACACATTTTTGGTCAGGCCTAGAAATTGGCCATTCGAATTTTAAGCATCCTCCTTAGGTGGATCACTTTACAAAGACTGATGTAAATTTGCCAGTTCTTGAATGAAACTTAGATTTAGTTGTCTTTCGAGCTTCGACGCTCTTGAATACTGTCCTTGACCAATATTAATATTTCACTTATAGGTCGGCGTTTTGACGTAATAACGTCTTATAAATAGATAACGCTAGGTGAATGTAAGAAAAAGTATGACGTAGTAGTAACGTTTCGTGATCGTAATGCTCCTAATGGGCGGAGCCTGCGAGCGAGTGCGTAGACAGTCTCTTCCACTCCAGCTTGCGATAGAGTTCACAGATCAATATAGAGATATTACATTGAATATCTTCTTTATTTGCACTTTCTAGAGTCCGGAGTATTATTGTGTGCTTCTTGCACGGTTTTGAATTATTTTTAATTATCACGACGATAAACTGGAGACGATGAACTAACAAAAGTGTTTACCTTCCTTCAGTCGGAGCACGACAGTAGAATCCTCACCGGAGCACGTGAAATATCCTCCATGCTCCTCATCCCAGAACAGCTCGTTCTGTTTGGCTTGTAGCTCGTGAGCCCAGCTCAACCATTGTGTGTCGAACGTCGCCTCGTACAAGTCCAACAAACCCTTGATCAGGAATGCGTAGTCGTCTAGAAATCCGTGTATCGGTTCCGGACTTGAAAAAGTTAATATGAGATTAAAGTAAGACCTACTGTGGTAAACGGTTCTGGGTCGATCATTTATAGGTATATATCATTTAAAAGTATAGACATTTATAGCTATATTCTTACACGTATATTCCTATACGTATAGGTATTCATTTATATGTATAGTAATCTATGGTTTATAGTCACTTATAGGTATATATAATTTATAGGTGTGGTCGATAGAGACATTTTCTCAAAATGGACTGCATTCTATTTGTCGATTTCAACTATATGGATTTATCGTCATAGGTGATTATGAAACTGTTTTACACTCATACCTAATAACTAGTTATGAAATGTTAAATTTGCTAGGGACCATAATATCGAGCAAGATGATAAAACATATCATTGTTACCTATCTTAGGCAATAGCTGTCCAACACTCACAAAACCAATGAACCCTTAATCACACATTTACTTTGGCGTTATTCTAAATAAAGGCAATTGCTTTCTGTTATTCTGATTATAATAGCAAGTAGTAATAACATATGTGGACTTATCACACCACGTTAGCCTAGCGCTGTGCTAAGTACCGTAGGGACTTGTGTTACAGGTACTAGACAACGGAAACATATTTGATATTTTTTTATAAATTTAATGTTTTTATTATACAAATACTTATAATACATATATAAATATTCATGACTGGCGAGATTCGAACCCGCAACTTCTGCACGTAACATGCACGGTACATCCGGGTTACACTGCCACTGCGCCACAGACTAACGAAATTACCTTTGAGCAATGGAGCCATCTTCAGCTCGATAGCATGAGTGGAAAAGAGTCTTTGCATCAGAATCGTATAAGTGTTCTCGAATAAACTGGACAGTTTTGAGGGCGTCCTCGATGAAACTCTTTTCTCCCAACCCTTGACCCGCCTGAGCGAGTCCAGAAAGCATCAGACCATTCCAGGAGCAAAGCATTTTACTATCCAGATGTGGCCGGGGTCGTTTTGACCGCTCCTCGTATAGAATCTCTATGCATTTCGATATAACTTCATCGAATTGTTCCAGTGTCAGACCGAACTTGTTCATTGTGTCCTCTTTACTTCCATATACTACTAGTACATTTTTGTTTTTCAGCTCTCCGTGAGGGTCACTTTCGGACGAGATATTTCCAGATGTTTCTACATTAAAATAATGACAAAATACATCGGAATATGTTGTAGAACCAATTAGTTTGTCACCGACCAGAGATTCTATCTCATCGTATTCCCATACACAAAAGGCTCCTTCTTTTTTTTCTGTGGCACCGAAAACTGGATAAGAATCGGCATCTTCAGCGCTATAGTAACCTCCAGATGGGTGTCTCAGATCTCTATTTACATATTTGATTATATCATGCACAACCTCGGCATAAAATTCTTCTTTCGTTGCAAGGTAAGCGTCCGTATAGGCGACCGTCAACTGTGCCTGGTCATAAAGCATTTTCTCAAAATGTGGCACATGCCATTTGCCGTCCACGGAGTACCGGGCGAAGCCACTAGATACGTGGTCGTGAATGCCACCTTTAGCTATTTTAGTTAACGTGTGTAAACACATTTCTAAGCATTTCTTTCCATCCACGTTATGCTTATCCCGAGCATAATAATGAAATAGAAAATTGAAAATTGAAGCCTGTGGAAACTTTGGGGCTGATCCAAATCCACCGAAATTCGGCTCATATTGATTCATAAATCTCCGAACGCATTTGATCCACGTCGATTCGCCGGGTACTTCCGGAGAAGGTCCTTGTTTCACCTTGGATATACCTTGTAGTGCTTCCATAATATTACTACTCGCTTCCAAAAATTGAGATTGGTTTTCCTTCCATTTTTTAGCTAAAGATAATAATATACTCTTGAATCCTGGTCTGCCCCACCGATCTTCTGGCGGGAAGTAAGTCCCTCCAGTGACCGGGCGTAAGTCTGGAGTGAGGAATACGGACATTGGCCAGCCGCCTCCACCGGTTGAGGACATCACAAACAGCATATACACACGATCAATGTCTGGACGTTCCTCGCGATCAATCTTGATGTTAACATAGTGCTTGTTCATAACCTCGGCGACGCTTTCATTTTCAAATGACTCTTTTTCCATGACATGGCACCAATGGCACGTAGAATAGCCGACAGATAAAAATATAAGTTTATTCTCTTTTCGTGCTCTCTCTATAGCTTCTTGGCCCCATGGATACCACTCTACTGGATTATGGGCATGTTGTAGGAGGTACGGAGACTTCTCGGTCACAAGACGGTTTGTATGTTTGTGTTGTTCCACAGAACTTGATTCGGGTGAATTTGTAGTCATTTTTATTATATTATCACTATAACTTCTTGTTTGCAACGTTAAGTTGTTCTGATGAATTATTGAAACTCTGGAAAGATGCATTACAGGCTATATGTTAAATTTCCATCTATTTATGTATCCATATTCAAGCAAATAAAACTATTTATTTTTCTCACTAATAGTCAAGAGCTACCAACATTTAATTTCAGTTCTATGCAACAATTACTTACAATTTTGAGCATGTATGTGAATTCGAAGTTTTTTTTTAAGACATACATACCACATGTCTACTAAGGCTGGCGTGATCATACTTATTTTTTTTAGGGGTGACAAGAAAGTTCACTTAATGGTTAATGACAGATGCTGGTCATTGATAATGTAGTGGTATGCTTTCCGAACCCAATGCTGTTGAATTACACAAACTAATAAATTCCTTATACAAATAGTTAATGGAATAAATTAAATTACTTATTATAGAAAGGACTTTCATAATATCATCAACTAGCATCATCTCAAGAGTATCTTGATTATGTTATATCAGTCTCATCATTATATGTTCACATTTTTAACATTGGACATACAACAATAGTTAAACTTTGTAATGTGGCTACTTTCTTACTTGTTCTAATCTAAAAATAAATAAGTAAAGTCACTCCAATTTTAGTAGACATATGTTATATACTTCAAGTGTACAAAGGGTGTTTGATATTTGATTGACCCAGCTAGACTGTGATTTATTAAATAGATAAGAGTATTATCCTCATTCAAATGGGTTACAATTATTTATTATAGGGTATGATGAAACAATAGTAACATTAAACAAAGGCAAGTTTGCATGTTATTAAAATAATGATAAAAAATGTAGGTATACCCACATAAAATAATTTCTAAGTCATAATAGAGAATTAAGTAAAGTTTTTGAACAACATGCATTATTTATAATTTGTAATAGTTTAAATAATATGGGTAATTATTTGTAATTGTTTATAAACATATTTACAAAATCCCGTAAACTGTGCGAGAGCCTTACCCACAAAGGAATCATTGTCTATAGAAATAGGCAAAAAGTTATGTTATTCTATGGGAGCCCTTCTAATTTTTTGTGGTAGCTGATAGTTTACTGTCTAACTATGACAATTCATCAAATTATGATATGTGTACTTAGACAAATAGTGGAGTCTTAGAAATAGGGTCCCGTTTTTACCCTCAGGTTAAACACCCTCATAAATAGGCTTCATGAAGAAGTTATTAACATACTATGAATTCATATAATATAATTGACCTCCTTGTTGTAAACATATCAAGCAACACTGCAAGTGTTAAAATTGGGAACTGAAACCTGTTAGAAAGTTGAATAATGACCACCTTGTTAAGTTGAATTATAACATGGTTAGCTTTACAGAATAATATATAACGCGGAACACTGCCTGGCGGAATTTCACACAGCCACATTCGATCTAGCCAACTGTTGGTCCACCGTAAAACAAGATGGCCCTGTTTTTGAAACTGGCTGGCTGTAATGAAATA